>CAXBTE010000205.1:0-37154 GCA_963978545.1 Linyphia triangularis | reverse complement strand
TCCATATGTGTATTATTCCAATTGTTTTTGTAATCGTCTGTGGACCCAAACAATGGTCCTTTTCAGGGCCAAAAAGTGTATCTTCCCTTGACATACTGCCTTTTTTTTTTTTTTTTTTTAAATAACTCCCTGCACAATATCATTTTATAGTTGAGGAGGACTTCAATCATGAACAGGCTATTACATTATTTTCATAATCTTTTTGAATGTTTTAGTTTTTCATGAGTACCTACTTGCTTGTTCTAAAAAATGTTTGGATCAATTTAAATACCCTATTCCTATGCATCTATTTTAAGTATTTAGAGGATATGCAACTATTCCTTCCTCTCAATATTTTTAGGGATTTATTTGGACTTCACTCTCCAATTCCTTTATAATACTAGCTGCATAAACTCCAATTGTCAGGGACAGGGTTGCAACCCCTTCCCCCCATCCTTACATAAAACAATTTAATGTACCTTTTTCCCTGTTTATTCACATATCTAAATATATTTATATATCCTGGACCCCCAATTCCCCATCGATATCACACCTCCAAAATTAATAACCCCATCAATACCACCTTTCCAAAATCTATCTGTGTAAGAAAACCATTATATCTTATGATATAGTTTCCAAATCATAGAGGACGCCACCACGATCACCGAAGTCAAGCATCATCGGGCGCGGTCAGTACTTGGGAGGGTGACCTTTCATTATAGTGAGAGGTCATCAATCTCGTGTACTTTACTTGTGTCAACGGCCATACCATGATGAACAAACCTGCTCTCGTTCGATCACCCAAGTCAAGCATCATCGGGCGCGGTCAGTACTTGGGAGGGTGACCATTCTTTTGCTGCTGTTGCGTGCTGTTGGCATTCTTTTGATTTTTGTAGATACTCCTTCAATGCTATCCCTGTAACTCGCTTAGACAAACACTACATTACTGTGTTTCTTCGTTTACATTGTTGTGACACACACAGTTATGTCATTGTACATTGTTGTTTCCATATGTGTATTATTCCAATTGTTTTTGTCAATCGTCTGTGGACCCAAACAATGGTCCTTTTCAGGGCCAAAAAGTGTATCTTCCCTTGACATACTGCCTTTTTTTTTTTTTTTTTTTTAAATAACTCCCTGCACAATATCATTTTATAGTTGAGGAGGACTTCAATCATGAACAGGCTATTACATTATTTTCATAATCTTTTTGAATGTTTTAGTTTTTCATGAGTACCTACTTGCTTGTTCTAAAAAATGTTTGGATCAATTTAAATACCCTATTCCTATGCATCTATTTTAAGTATTTAGAGGATATGCAACTATTCCTTCCTCTCAATATTTTTAGGGATTTATTTGGACTTCACTCTCCAATTCCTTTATAATACTAGCTGCATAAACTCCAATTGTCAGGGACAGGGTTGCAACCCCTTCCCCCCATCCTTACATAAAACAATTTAATGTACCTTTTTCCCTGTTTATTCACATATCTAAATATATTTATATATCCTGGACCCCCAATTCCCCATCGATATCACACCTCCAAAATTAATAACCCCATCAATACCACCTTTCCAAAATCTATCTGTGTAAGAAAACCATTATATCTTATGATATAGTTTCCAAATCATAGAGGACGCCACCACGATCACCGAAGTCAAGCATCATCGGGCGCGGTCAGTACTTGGGAGGGTGACCTTTCATTATAGTGAGAGGTCATCAATCTCGTGTACTTTACTTGTGTCAACGGCCATACCATGATGAACAAACCTGCTCTCGTTCGATCACCCAAGTCAAGCATCATCGGGCGCGGTCAGTACTTGGGAGGGTGACCATTCTTTTGCTGCTGTTGCGTGCTGTTGGCATTCTTTTGATTTTTGTAGATACTCCTTCAATGCTATCCCTGTAACTCGCTTAGACAAACACTACATTACTGTGTTTCTTCGTTTACATTGTTGTGACACACACAGTTATGTCATTGTACATTGTTGTTTCCATATGTGTATTATTCCAATTGTTTTTGTCAATCGTCTGTGGACCCAAACAATGGTCCTTTTCAGGGCCAAAAAGTGTATCTTCCCTTGACATACTGCCTTTTTTTTTTTTTTTTTTTTAAATAACTCCCTGCACAATATCATTTTATAGTTGAGGAGGACTTCAATCATGAACAGGCTATTACATTATTTTCATAATCTTTTTGAATGTTTTAGTTTTTCATGAGTACCTACTTGCTTGTTCTAAAAAATGTTTGGATCAATTTAAATACCCTATTCCTATGCATCTATTTTAAGTATTTAGAGGATATGCAACTATTCCTTCCTCTCAATATTTTTAGGGATTTATTTGGACTTCACTCTCCAATTCCTTTATAATACTAGCTGCATAAACTCCAATTGTCAGGGACAGGGTTGCAACCCCTTCCCCCCATCCTTACATAAAACAATTTAATGTACCTTTTTCCCTGTTTATTCACATATCTAAATATATTTATATATCCTGGACCCCCAATTCCCCATCGATATCACACCTCCAAAATTAATAACCCCATCAATACCACCTTTCCAAAATCTATCTGTGTAAGAAAACCATTATATCTTATGATATAGTTTCCAAATCATAGAGGACGCCACCACGATCACCGAAGTCAAGCATCATCGGGCGCGGTCAGTACTTGGGAGGGTGACCTTTCATTATAGTGAGAGGTCATCAATCTCGTGTACTTTACTTGTGTCAACGGCCATACCATGATGAACAAACCTGCTCTCGTTCGATCACCCAAGTCAAGCATCATCGGGCGCGGTCAGTACTTGGGAGGGTGACCATTCTTTTGCTGCTGTTGCGTGCTGTTGGCATTCTTTTGATTTTTGTAGATACTCCTTCAATGCTATCCCTGTAACTCGCTTAGACAAACACTACATTACTGTGTTTCTTCGTTTACATTGTTGTGACACACACAGTTATGTCATTGTACATTGTTGTTTCCATATGTGTATTATTCCAATTGTTTTTGTCAATCGTCTGTGGACCCAAACAATGGTCCTTTTCAGGGCCAAAAAGTGTATCTTCCCTTGACATACTGCCTTTTTTTTTTTTTTTTTTTTAAATAACTCCCTGCACAATATCATTTTATAGTTGAGGAGGACTTCAATCATGAACAGGCTATTACATTATTTTCATAATCTTTTTGAATGTTTTAGTTTTTCATGAGTACCTACTTGCTTGTTCTAAAAAATGTTTGGATCAATTTAAATACCCTATTCCTATGCATCTATTTTAAGTATTTAGAGGATATGCAACTATTCCTTCCTCTCAATATTTTTAGGGATTTATTTGGACTTCACTCTCCAATTCCTTTATAATACTAGCTGCATAAACTCCAATTGTCAGGGACAGGGTTGCAACCCCTTCCCCCCATCCTTACATAAAACAATTTAATGTACCTTTTTCCCTGTTTATTCACATATCTAAATATATTTATATATCCTGGACCCCCAATTCCCCATCGATATCACACCTCCAAAATTAATAACCCCATCAATACCACCTTTCCAAAATCTATCTGTGTAAGAAAACCATTATATCTTATGATATAGTTTCCAAATCATAGAGGACGCCACCACGATCACCGAAGTCAAGCATCATCGGGCGCGGTCAGTACTTGGGAGGGTGACCTTTCATTATAGTGAGAGGTCATCAATCTCGTGTACTTTACTTGTGTCAACGGCCATACCATGATGAACAAACCTGCTCTCGTTCGATCACCCAAGTCAAGCATCATCGGGCGCGGTCAGTACTTGGGAGGGTGACCATTCTTTTGCTGCTGTTGCGTGCTGTTGGCATTCTTTTGATTTTTGTAGATACTCCTTCAATGCTATCCCTGTAACTCGCTTAGACAAACACTACATTACTGTGTTTCTTCGTTTACATTGTTGTGACACACACAGTTATGTCATTGTACATTGTTGTTTCCATATGTGTATTATTCCAATTGTTTTTGTCAATCGTCTGTGGACCCAAACAATGGTCCTTTTCAGGGCCAAAAAGTGTATCTTCCCTTGACATACTGCCTTTTTTTTTTTTTTTTTTTAAATAACTCCCTGCACAATATCATTTTATAGTTGAGGAGGACTTCAATCATGAACAGGCTATTACATTATTTTCATAATCTTTTTGAATGTTTTAGTTTTTCATGAGTACCTACTTGCTTGTTCTAAAAAATGTTTGGATCAATTTAAATACCCTATTCCTATGCATCTATTTTAAGTATTTAGAGGATATGCAACTATTCCTTCCTCTCAATATTTTTAGGGATTTATTTGGACTTCACTCTCCAATTCCTTTATAATACTAGCTGCATAAACTCCAATTGTCAGGGACAGGGTTGCAACCCCTTCCCCCCATCCTTACATAAAACAATTTAATGTACCTTTTTCCCTGTTTATTCACATATCTAAATATATTTATATATCCTGGACCCCCAATTCCCCATCGATATCACACCTCCAAAATTAATAACCCCATCAATACCACCTTTCCAAAATCTATCTGTGTAAGAAAACCATTATATCTTATGATATAGTTTCCAAATCATAGAGGACGCCACCACGATCACCGAAGTCAAGCATCATCGGGCGCGGTCAGTACTTGGGAGGGTGACCTTTCATTATAGTGAGAGGTCATCAATCTCGTGTACTTTACTTGTGTCAACGGCCATACCATGATGAACAAACCTGCTCTCGTTCGATCACCCAAGTCAAGCATCATCGGGCGCGGTCAGTACTTGGGAGGGTGACCATTCTTTTGCTGCTGTTGCGTGCTGTTGGCATTCTTTTGATTTTTGTAGATACTCCTTCAATGCTATCCCTGTAACTCGCTTAGACAAACACTACATTACTGTGTTTCTTCGTTTACATTGTTGTGACACACACAGTTATGTCATTGTACATTGTTGTTTCCATATGTGTATTATTCCAATTGTTTTTGTCAATCGTCTGTGGACCCAAACAATGGTCCTTTTCAGGGCCAAAAAGTGTATCTTCCCTTGACATACTGCCTTTTTTTTTTTTTTTTTTTTAAATAACTCCCTGCACAATATCATTTTATAGTTGAGGAGGACTTCAATCATGAACAGGCTATTACATTATTTTCATAATCTTTTTGAATGTTTTAGTTTTTCATGAGTACCTACTTGCTTGTTCTAAAAAATGTTTGGATCAATTTAAATACCCTATTCCTATGCATCTATTTTAAGTATTTAGAGGATATGCAACTATTCCTTCCTCTCAATATTTTTAGGGATTTATTTGGACTTCACTCTCCAATTCCTTTATAATACTAGCTGCATAAACTCCAATTGTCAGGGACAGGGTTGCAACCCCTTCCCCCCATCCTTACATAAAACAATTTAATGTACCTTTTTCCCTGTTTATTCACATATCTAAATATATTTATATATCCTGGACCCCCAATTCCCCATCGATATCACACCTCCAAAATTAATAACCCCATCAATACCACCTTTCCAAAATCTATCTGTGTAAGAAAACCATTATATCTTATGATATAGTTTCCAAATCATAGAGGACGCCACCACGATCACCGAAGTCAAGCATCATCGGGCGCGGTCAGTACTTGGGAGGGTGACCTTTCATTATAGTGAGAGGTCATCAATCTCGTGTACTTTACTTGTGTCAACGGCCATACCATGATGAACAAACCTGCTCTCGTTCGATCACCCAAGTCAAGCATCATCGGGCGCGGTCAGTACTTGGGAGGGTGACCATTCTTTTGCTGCTGTTGCGTGCTGTTGGCATTCTTTTGATTTTTGTAGATACTCCTTCAATGCTATCCCTGTAACTCGCTTAGACAAACACTACATTACTGTGTTTCTTCGTTTACATTGTTGTGACACACACAGTTATGTCATTGTACATTGTTGTTTCCATATGTGTATTATTCCAATTGTTTTTGTCAATCGTCTGTGGACCCAAACAATGGTCCTTTTCAGGGCCAAAAAGTGTATCTTCCCTTGACATACTGCCTTTTTTTTTTTTTTTTTTTAAATAACTCCCTGCACAATATCATTTTATAGTTGAGGAGGACTTCAATCATGAACAGGCTATTACATTATTTTCATAATCTTTTTGAATGTTTTAGTTTTTCATGAGTACCTACTTGCTTGTTCTAAAAAATGTTTGGATCAATTTAAATACCCTATTCCTATGCATCTATTTTAAGTATTTAGAGGATATGCAACTATTCCTTCCTCTCAATATTTTTAGGGATTTATTTGGACTTCACTCTCCAATTCCTTTATAATACTAGCTGCATAAACTCCAATTGTCAGGGACAGGGTTGCAACCCCTTCCCCCCATCCTTACATAAAACAATTTAATGTACCTTTTTCCCTGTTTATTCACATATCTAAATATATTTATATATCCTGGACCCCCAATTCCCCATCGATATCACACCTCCAAAATTAATAACCCCATCAATACCACCTTTCCAAAATCTATCTGTGTAAGAAAACCATTATATCTTATGATATAGTTTCCAAATCATAGAGGACGCCACCACGATCACCGAAGTCAAGCATCATCGGGCGCGGTCAGTACTTGGGAGGGTGACCTTTCATTATAGTGAGAGGTCATCAATCTCGTGTACTTTACTTGTGTCAACGGCCATACCATGATGAACAAACCTGCTCTCGTTCGATCACCCAAGTCAAGCATCATCGGGCGCGGTCAGTACTTGGGAGGGTGACCATTCTTTTGCTGCTGTTGCGTGCTGTTGGCATTCTTTTGATTTTTGTAGATACTCCTTCAATGCTATCCCTGTAACTCGCTTAGACAAACACTACATTACTGTGTTTCTTCGTTTACATTGTTGTGACACACACAGTTATGTCATTGTACATTGTTGTTTCCATATGTGTATTATTCCAATTGTTTTTGTCAATCGTCTGTGGACCCAAACAATGGTCCTTTTCAGGGCCAAAAAGTGTATCTTCCCTTGACATACTGCCTTTTTTTTTTTTTTTTTTTTAAATAACTCCCTGCACAATATCATTTTATAGTTGAGGAGGACTTCAATCATGAACAGGCTATTACATTATTTTCATAATCTTTTTGAATGTTTTAGTTTTTCATGAGTACCTACTTGCTTGTTCTAAAAAATGTTTGGATCAATTTAAATACCCTATTCCTATGCATCTATTTTAAGTATTTAGAGGATATGCAACTATTCCTTCCTCTCAATATTTTTAGGGATTTATTTGGACTTCACTCTCCAATTCCTTTATAATACTAGCTGCATAAACTCCAATTGTCAGGGACAGGGTTGCAACCCCTTCCCCCCATCCTTACATAAAACAATTTAATGTACCTTTTTCCCTGTTTATTCACATATCTAAATATATTTATATATCCTGGACCCCCAATTCCCCATCGATATCACACCTCCAAAATTAATAACCCCATCAATACCACCTTTCCAAAATCTATCTGTGTAAGAAAACCATTATATCTTATGATATAGTTTCCAAATCATAGAGGACGCCACCACGATCACCGAAGTCAAGCATCATCGGGCGCGGTCAGTACTTGGGAGGGTGACCTTTCATTATAGTGAGAGGTCATCAATCTCGTGTACTTTACTTGTGTCAACGGCCATACCATGATGAACAAACCTGCTCTCGTTCGATCACCCAAGTCAAGCATCATCGGGCGCGGTCAGTACTTGGGAGGGTGACCATTCTTTTGCTGCTGTTGCGTGCTGTTGGCATTCTTTTGATTTTTGTAGATACTCCTTCAATGCTATCCCTGTAACTCGCTTAGACAAACACTACATTACTGTGTTTCTTCGTTTACATTGTTGTGACACACACAGTTATGTCATTGTACATTGTTGTTTCCATATGTGTATTATTCCAATTGTTTTTGTCAATCGTCTGTGGACCCAAACAATGGTCCTTTTCAGGGCCAAAAAGTGTATCTTCCCTTGACATACTGCCTTTTTTTTTTTTTTTTTTTTAAATAACTCCCTGCACAATATCATTTTATAGTTGAGGAGGACTTCAATCATGAACAGGCTATTACATTATTTTCATAATCTTTTTGAATGTTTTAGTTTTTCATGAGTACCTACTTGCTTGTTCTAAAAAATGTTTGGATCAATTTAAATACCCTATTCCTATGCATCTATTTTAAGTATTTAGAGGATATGCAACTATTCCTTCCTCTCAATATTTTTAGGGATTTATTTGGACTTCACTCTCCAATTCCTTTATAATACTAGCTGCATAAACTCCAATTGTCAGGGACAGGGTTGCAACCCCTTCCCCCCATCCTTACATAAAACAATTTAATGTACCTTTTTCCCTGTTTATTCACATATCTAAATATATTTATATATCCTGGACCCCCAATTCCCCATCGATATCACACCTCCAAAATTAATAACCCCATCAATACCACCTTTCCAAAATCTATCTGTGTAAGAAAACCATTATATCTTATGATATAGTTTCCAAATCATAGAGGACGCCACCACGATCACCGAAGTCAAGCATCATCGGGCGCGGTCAGTACTTGGGAGGGTGACCTTTCATTATAGTGAGAGGTCATCAATCTCGTGTACTTTACTTGTGTCAACGGCCATACCATGATGAACAAACCTGCTCTCGTTCGATCACCCAAGTCAAGCATCATCGGGCGCGGTCAGTACTTGGGAGGGTGACCATTCTTTTGCTGCTGTTGCGTGCTGTTGGCATTCTTTTGATTTTTGTAGATACTCCTTCAATGCTATCCCTGTAACTCGCTTAGACAAACACTACATTACTGTGTTTCTTCGTTTACATTGTTGTGACACACACAGTTATGTCATTGTACATTGTTGTTTCCATATGTGTATTATTCCAATTGTTTTTGTCAATCGTCTGTGGACCCAAACAATGGTCCTTTTCAGGGCCAAAAAGTGTATCTTCCCTTGACATACTGCCTTTTTTTTTTTTTTTTTTTTAAATAACTCCCTGCACAATATCATTTTATAGTTGAGGAGGACTTCAATCATGAACAGGCTATTACATTATTTTCATAATCTTTTTGAATGTTTTAGTTTTTCATGAGTACCTACTTGCTTGTTCTAAAAAATGTTTGGATCAATTTAAATACCCTATTCCTATGCATCTATTTTAAGTATTTAGAGGATATGCAACTATTCCTTCCTCTCAATATTTTTAGGGATTTATTTGGACTTCACTCTCCAATTCCTTTATAATACTAGCTGCATAAACTCCAATTGTCAGGGACAGGGTTGCAACCCCTTCCCCCCATCCTTACATAAAACAATTTAATGTACCTTTTTCCCTGTTTATTCACATATCTAAATATATTTATATATCCTGGACCCCCAATTCCCCATCGATATCACACCTCCAAAATTAATAACCCCATCAATACCACCTTTCCAAAATCTATCTGTGTAAGAAAACCATTATATCTTATGATATAGTTTCCAAATCATAGAGGACGCCACCACGATCACCGAAGTCAAGCATCATCGGGCGCGGTCAGTACTTGGGAGGGTGACCTTTCATTATAGTGAGAGGTCATCAATCTCGTGTACTTTACTTGTGTCAACGGCCATACCATGATGAACAAACCTGCTCTCGTTCGATCACCCAAGTCAAGCATCATCGGGCGCGGTCAGTACTTGGGAGGGTGACCATTCTTTTGCTGCTGTTGCGTGCTGTTGGCATTCTTTTGATTTTTGTAGATACTCCTTCAATGCTATCCCTGTAACTCGCTTAGACAAACACTACATTACTGTGTTTCTTCGTTTACATTGTTGTGACACACACAGTTATGTCATTGTACATTGTTGTTTCCATATGTGTATTATTCCAATTGTTTTTGTCAATCGTCTGTGGACCCAAACAATGGTCCTTTTCAGGGCCAAAAAGTGTATCTTCCCTTGACATACTGCCTTTTTTTTTTTTTTTTTTTTAAATAACTCCCTGCACAATATCATTTTATAGTTGAGGAGGACTTCAATCATGAACAGGCTATTACATTATTTTCATAATCTTTTTGAATGTTTTAGTTTTTCATGAGTACCTACTTGCTTGTTCTAAAAAATGTTTGGATCAATTTAAATACCCTATTCCTATGCATCTATTTTAAGTATTTAGAGGATATGCAACTATTCCTTCCTCTCAATATTTTTAGGGATTTATTTGGACTTCACTCTCCAATTCCTTTATAATACTAGCTGCATAAACTCCAATTGTCAGGGACAGGGTTGCAACCCCTTCCCCCCATCCTTACATAAAACAATTTAATGTACCTTTTTCCCTGTTTATTCACATATCTAAATATATTTATATATCCTGGACCCCCAATTCCCCATCGATATCACACCTCCAAAATTAATAACCCCATCAATACCACCTTTCCAAAATCTATCTGTGTAAGAAAACCATTATATCTTATGATATAGTTTCCAAATCATAGAGGACGCCACCACGATCACCGAAGTCAAGCATCATCGGGCGCGGTCAGTACTTGGGAGGGTGACCTTTCATTATAGTGAGAGGTCATCAATCTCGTGTACTTTACTTGTGTCAACGGCCATACCATGATGAACAAACCTGCTCTCGTTCGATCACCCAAGTCAAGCATCATCGGGCGCGGTCAGTACTTGGGAGGGTGACCATTCTTTTGCTGCTGTTGCGTGCTGTTGGCATTCTTTTGATTTTTGTAGATACTCCTTCAATGCTATCCCTGTAACTCGCTTAGACAAACACTACATTACTGTGTTTCTTCGTTTACATTGTTGTGACACACACAGTTATGTCATTGTACATTGTTGTTTCCATATGTGTATTATTCCAATTGTTTTTGTCAATCGTCTGTGGACCCAAACAATGGTCCTTTTCAGGGCCAAAAAGTGTATCTTCCCTTGACATACTGCCTTTTTTTTTTTTTTTTTTTTAAATAACTCCCTGCACAATATCATTTTATAGTTGAGGAGGACTTCAATCATGAACAGGCTATTACATTATTTTCATAATCTTTTTGAATGTTTTAGTTTTTCATGAGTACCTACTTGCTTGTTCTAAAAAATGTTTGGATCAATTTAAATACCCTATTCCTATGCATCTATTTTAAGTATTTAGAGGATATGCAACTATTCCTTCCTCTCAATATTTTTAGGGATTTATTTGGACTTCACTCTCCAATTCCTTTATAATACTAGCTGCATAAACTCCAATTGTCAGGGACAGGGTTGCAACCCCTTCCCCCCATCCTTACATAAAACAATTTAATGTACCTTTTTCCCTGTTTATTCACATATCTAAATATATTTATATATCCTGGACCCCCAATTCCCCATCGATATCACACCTCCAAAATTAATAACCCCATCAATACCACCTTTCCAAAATCTATCTGTGTAAGAAAACCATTATATCTTATGATATAGTTTCCAAATCATAGAGGACGCCACCACGATCACCGAAGTCAAGCATCATCGGGCGCGGTCAGTACTTGGGAGGGTGACCTTTCATTATAGTGAGAGGTCATCAATCTCGTGTACTTTACTTGTGTCAACGGCCATACCATGATGAACAAACCTGCTCTCGTTCGATCACCCAAGTCAAGCATCATCGGGCGCGGTCAGTACTTGGGAGGGTGACCATTCTTTTGCTGCTGTTGCGTGCTGTTGGCATTCTTTTGATTTTTGTAGATACTCCTTCAATGCTATCCCTGTAACTCGCTTAGACAAACACTACATTACTGTGTTTCTTCGTTTACATTGTTGTGACACACACAGTTATGTCATTGTACATTGTTGTTTCCATATGTGTATTATTCCAATTGTTTTTGTCAATCGTCTGTGGACCCAAACAATGGTCCTTTTCAGGGCCAAAAAGTGTATCTTCCCTTGACATACTGCCTTTTTTTTTTTTTTTTTTTTAAATAACTCCCTGCACAATATCATTTTATAGTTGAGGAGGACTTCAATCATGAACAGGCTATTACATTATTTTCATAATCTTTTTGAATGTTTTAGTTTTTCATGAGTACCTACTTGCTTGTTCTAAAAAATGTTTGGATCAATTTAAATACCCTATTCCTATGCATCTATTTTAAGTATTTAGAGGATATGCAACTATTCCTTCCTCTCAATATTTTTAGGGATTTATTTGGACTTCACTCTCCAATTCCTTTATAATACTAGCTGCATAAACTCCAATTGTCAGGGACAGGGTTGCAACCCCTTCCCCCCATCCTTACATAAAACAATTTAATGTACCTTTTTCCCTGTTTATTCACATATCTAAATATATTTATATATCCTGGACCCCCAATTCCCCATCGATATCACACCTCCAAAATTAATAACCCCATCAATACCACCTTTCCAAAATCTATCTGTGTAAGAAAACCATTATATCTTATGATATAGTTTCCAAATCATAGAGGACGCCACCACGATCACCGAAGTCAAGCATCATCGGGCGCGGTCAGTACTTGGGAGGGTGACCTTTCATTATAGTGAGAGGTCATCAATCTCGTGTACTTTACTTGTGTCAACGGCCATACCATGATGAACAAACCTGCTCTCGTTCGATCACCCAAGTCAAGCATCATCGGGCGCGGTCAGTACTTGGGAGGGTGACCATTCTTTTGCTGCTGTTGCGTGCTGTTGGCATTCTTTTGATTTTTGTAGATACTCCTTCAATGCTATCCCTGTAACTCGCTTAGACAAACACTACATTACTGTGTTTCTTCGTTTACATTGTTGTGACACACACAGTTATGTCATTGTACATTGTTGTTTCCATATGTGTATTATTCCAATTGTTTTTGTCAATCGTCTGTGGACCCAAACAATGGTCCTTTTCAGGGCCAAAAAGTGTATCTTCCCTTGACATACTGCCTTTTTTTTTTTTTTTTTTTTAAATAACTCCCTGCACAATATCATTTTATAGTTGAGGAGGACTTCAATCATGAACAGGCTATTACATTATTTTCATAATCTTTTTGAATGTTTTAGTTTTTCATGAGTACCTACTTGCTTGTTCTAAAAAATGTTTGGATCAATTTAAATACCCTATTCCTATGCATCTATTTTAAGTATTTAGAGGATATGCAACTATTCCTTCCTCTCAATATTTTTAGGGATTTATTTGGACTTCACTCTCCAATTCCTTTATAATACTAGCTGCATAAACTCCAATTGTCAGGGACAGGGTTGCAACCCCTTCCCCCCATCCTTACATAAAACAATTTAATGTACCTTTTTCCCTGTTTATTCACATATCTAAATATATTTATATATCCTGGACCCCCAATTCCCCATCGATATCACACCTCCAAAATTAATAACCCCATCAATACCACCTTTCCAAAATCTATCTGTGTAAGAAAACCATTATATCTTATGATATAGTTTCCAAATCATAGAGGACGCCACCACGATCACCGAAGTCAAGCATCATCGGGCGCGGTCAGTACTTGGGAGGGTGACCTTTCATTATAGTGAGAGGTCATCAATCTCGTGTACTTTACTTGTGTCAACGGCCATACCATGATGAACAAACCTGCTCTCGTTCGATCACCCAAGTCAAGCATCATCGGGCGCGGTCAGTACTTGGGAGGGTGACCATTCTTTTGCTGCTGTTGCGTGCTGTTGGCATTCTTTTGATTTTTGTAGATACTCCTTCAATGCTATCCCTGTAACTCGCTTAGACAAACACTACATTACTGTGTTTCTTCGTTTACATTGTTGTGACACACACAGTTATGTCATTGTACATTGTTGTTTCCATATGTGTATTATTCCAATTGTTTTTGTCAATCGTCTGTGGACCCAAACAATGGTCCTTTTCAGGGCCAAAAAGTGTATCTTCCCTTGACATACTGCCTTTTTTTTTTTTTTTTTTTTAAATAACTCCCTGCACAATATCATTTTATAGTTGAGGAGGACTTCAATCATGAACAGGCTATTACATTATTTTCATAATCTTTTTGAATGTTTTAGTTTTTCATGAGTACCTACTTGCTTGTTCTAAAAAATGTTTGGATCAATTTAAATACCCTATTCCTATGCATCTATTTTAAGTATTTAGAGGATATGCAACTATTCCTTCCTCTCAATTTTTTAGGGATTTATTTGGACTTCACTCTCCAATTCCTTTATAATACTAGCTGCATAAACTCCAATTGTCAGGGACAGGGTTGCAACCCCTTCCCCCCATCCTTACATAAAACAATTTAATGTACCTTTTTCCCTGTTTATTCACATATCTAAATATATTTATATATCCTGGACCCCCAATTCCCCATCGATATCACACCTCCAAAATTAATAACCCCATCAATACCACCTTTCCAAAATCTATCTGTGTAAGAAAACCATTATATCTTATGATATAGTTTCCAAATCATAGAGGACGCCACCACGATCACCGAAGTCAAGCATCATCGGGCGCGGTCAGTACTTGGGAGGGTGACCTTTCATTATAGTGAGAGGTCATCAATCTCGTGTACTTTACTTGTGTCAACGGCCATACCATGATGAACAAACCTGCTCTCGTTCGATCACCCAAGTCAAGCATCATCGGGCGCGGTCAGTACTTGGGAGGGTGACCATTCTTTTGCTGCTGTTGCGTGCTGTTGGCATTCTTTTGATTTTTGTAGATACTCCTTCAATGCTATCCCTGTAACTCGCTTAGACAAACACTACATTACTGTGTTTCTTCGTTTACATTGTTGTGACACACACAGTTATGTCATTGTACATTGTTGTTTCCATATGTGTATTATTCCAATTGTTTTTGTCAATCGTCTGTGGACCCAAACAATGGTCCTTTTCAGGGCCAAAAAGTGTATCTTCCCTTGACATACTGCCTTTTTTTTTTTTTTTTTTTTAAATAACTCCCTGCACAATATCATTTTATAGTTGAGGAGGACTTCAATCATGAACAGGCTATTACATTATTTTCATAATCTTTTTGAATGTTTTAGTTTTTCATGAGTACCTACTTGCTTGTTCTAAAAAATGTTTGGATCAATTTAAATACCCTATTCCTATGCATCTATTTTAAGTATTTAGAGGATATGCAACTATTCCTTCCTCTCAATATTTTTAGGGATTTATTTGGACTTCACTCTCCAATTCCTTTATAATACTAGCTGCATAAACTCCAATTGTCAGGGACAGGGTTGCAACCCCTTCCCCCCATCCTTACATAAAACAATTTAATGTACCTTTTTCCCTGTTTATTCACATATCTAAATATATTTATATATCCTGGACCCCCAATTCCCCATCGATATCACACCTCCAAAATTAATAACCCCATCAATACCACCTTTCCAAAATCTATCTGTGTAAGAAAACCATTATATCTTATGATATAGTTTCCAAATCATAGAGGACGCCACCACGATCACCGAAGTCAAGCATCATCGGGCGCGGTCAGTACTTGGGAGGGTGACCTTTCATTATAGTGAGAGGTCATCAATCTCGTGTACTTTACTTGTGTCAACGGCCATACCATGATGAACAAACCTGCTCTCGTTCGATCACCCAAGTCAAGCATCATCGGGCGCGGTCAGTACTTGGGAGGGTGACCATTCTTTTGCTGCTGTTGCGTGCTGTTGGCATTCTTTTGATTTTTGTAGATACTCCTTCAATGCTATCCCTGTAACTCGCTTAGACAAACACTACATTACTGTGTTTCTTCGTTTACATTGTTGTGACACACACAGTTATGTCATTGTACATTGTTGTTTCCATATGTGTATTATTCCAATTGTTTTTGTCAATCGTCTGTGGACCCAAACAATGGTCCTTTTCAGGGCCAAAAAGTGTATCTTCCCTTGACATACTGCCTTTTTTTTTTTTTTTTTTTTAAATAACTCCCTGCACAATATCATTTTATAGTTGAGGAGGACTTCAATCATGAACAGGCTATTACATTATTTTCATAATCTTTTTGAATGTTTTAGTTTTTCATGAGTACCTACTTGCTTGTTCTAAAAAATGTTTGGATCAATTTAAATACCCTATTCCTATGCATCTATTTTAAGTATTTAGAGGATATGCAACTATTCCTTCCTCTCAATATTTTTAGGGATTTATTTGGACTTCACTCTCCAATTCCTTTATAATACTAGCTGCATAAACTCCAATTGTCAGGGACAGGGTTGCAACCCCTTCCCCCCATCCTTACATAAAACAATTTAATGTACCTTTTTCCCTGTTTATTCACATATCTAAATATATTTATATATCCTGGACCCCCAATTCCCCATCGATATCACACCTCCAAAATTAATAACCCCATCAATACCACCTTTCCAAAATCTATCTGTGTAAGAAAACCATTATATCTTATGATATAGTTTCCAAATCATAGAGGACGCCACCACGATCACCGAAGTCAAGCATCATCGGGCGCGGTCAGTACTTGGGAGGGTGACCTTTCATTATAGTGAGAGGTCATCAATCTCGTGTACTTTACTTGTGTCAACGGCCATACCATGATGAACAAACCTGCTCTCGTTCGATCACCCAAGTCAAGCATCATCGGGCGCGGTCAGTACTTGGGAGGGTGACCATTCTTTTGCTGCTGTTGCGTGCTGTTGGCATTCTTTTGATTTTTGTAGATACTCCTTCAATGCTATCCCTGTAACTCGCTTAGACAAACACTACATTACTGTGTTTCTTCGTTTACATTGTTGTGACACACACAGTTATGTCATTGTACATTGTTGTTTCCATATGTGTATTATTCCAATTGTTTTTGTCAATCGTCTGTGGACCCAAACAATGGTCCTTTTCAGGGCCAAAAAGTGTATCTTCCCTTGACATACTGCCTTTTTTTTTTTTTTTTTTTTAAATAACTCCCTGCACAATATCATTTTATAGTTGAGGAGGACTTCAATCATGAACAGGCTATTACATTATTTTCATAATCTTTTTGAATGTTTTAGTTTTTCATGAGTACCTACTTGCTTGTTCTAAAAAATGTTTGGATCAATTTAAATACCCTATTCCTATGCATCTATTTTAAGTATTTAGAGGATATGCAACTATTCCTTCCTCTCAATATTTTTAGGGATTTATTTGGACTTCACTCTCCAATTCCTTTATAATACTAGCTGCATAAACTCCAATTGTCAGGGACAGGGTTGCAACCCCTTCCCCCCATCCTTACATAAAACAATTTAATGTACCTTTTTCCCTGTTTATTCACATATCTAAATATATTTATATATCCTGGACCCCCAATTCCCCATCGATATCACACCTCCAAAATTAATAACCCCATCAATACCACCTTTCCAAAATCTATCTGTGTAAGAAAACCATTATATCTTATGATATAGTTTCCAAATCATAGAGGACGCCACCACGATCACCGAAGTCAAGCATCATCGGGCGCGGTCAGTACTTGGGAGGGTGACCTTTCATTATAGTGAGAGGTCATCAATCTCGTGTACTTTACTTGTGTCAACGGCCATACCATGATGAACAAACCTGCTCTCGTTCGATCACCCAAGTCAAGCATCATCGGGCGCGGTCAGTACTTGGGAGGGTGACCATTCTTTTGCTGCTGTTGCGTGCTGTTGGCATTCTTTTGATTTTTGTAGATACTCCTTCAATGCTATCCCTGTAACTCGCTTAGACAAACACTACATTACTGTGTTTCTTCGTTTACATTGTTGTGACACACACAGTTATGTCATTGTACATTGTTGTTTCCATATGTGTATTATTCCAATTGTTTTTGTCAATCGTCTGTGGACCCAAACAATGGTCCTTTTCAGGGCCAAAAAGTGTATCTTCCCTTGACATACTGCCTTTTTTTTTTTTTTTTTTTTAAATAACTCCCTGCACAATATCATTTTATAGTTGAGGAGGACTTCAATCATGAACAGGCTATTACATTATTTTCATAATCTTTTTGAATGTTTTAGTTTTTCATGAGTACCTACTTGCTTGTTCTAAAAAATGTTTGGATCAATTTAAATACCCTATTCCTATGCATCTATTTTAAGTATTTAGAGGATATGCAACTATTCCTTCCTCTCAATATTTTTAGGGATTTATTTGGACTTCACTCTCCAATTCCTTTATAATACTAGCTGCATAAACTCCAATTGTCAGGGACAGGGTTGCAACCCCTTCCCCCCATCCTTACATAAAACAATTTAATGTACCTTTTTCCCTGTTTATTCACATATCTAAATATATTTATATATCCTGGACCCCCAATTCCCCATCGATATCACACCTCCAAAATTAATAACCCCATCAATACCACCTTTCCAAAATCTATCTGTGTAAGAAAACCATTATATCTTATGATATAGTTTCCAAATCATAGAGGACGCCACCACGATCACCGAAGTCAAGCATCATCGGGCGCGGTCAGTACTTGGGAGGGTGACCTTTCATTATAGTGAGAGGTCATCAATCTCGTGTACTTTACTTGTGTCAACGGCCATACCATGATGAACAAACCTGCTCTCGTTCGATCACCCAAGTCAAGCATCATCGGGCGCGGTCAGTACTTGGGAGGGTGACCATTCTTTTGCTGCTGTTGCGTGCTGTTGGCATTCTTTTGATTTTTGTAGATACTCCTTCAATGCTATCCCTGTAACTCGCTTAGACAAACACTACATTACTGTGTTTCTTCGTTTACATTGTTGTGACACACACAGTTATGTCATTGTACATTGTTGTTTCCATATGTGTATTATTCCAATTGTTTTTGTCAATCGTCTGTGGACCCAAACAATGGTCCTTTTCAGGGCCAAAAAGTGTATCTTCCCTTGACATACTGCCTTTTTTTTTTTTTTTTTTTTAAATAACTCCCTGCACAATATCATTTTATAGTTGAGGAGGACTTCAATCATGAACAGGCTATTACATTATTTTCATAATCTTTTTGAATGTTTTAGTTTTTCATGAGTACCTACTTGCTTGTTCTAAAAAATGTTTGGATCAATTTAAATACCCTATTCCTATGCATCTATTTTAAGTATTTAGAGGATATGCAACTATTCCTTCCTCTCAATATTTTTAGGGATTTATTTGGACTTCACTCTCCAATTCCTTTATAATACTAGCTGCATAAACTCCAATTGTCAGGGACAGGGTTGCAACCCCTTCCCCCCATCCTTACATAAAACAATTTAATGTACCTTTTTCCCTGTTTATTCACATATCTAAATATATTTATATATCCTGGACCCCCAATTCCCCATCGATATCACACCTCCAAAATTAATAACCCCATCAATACCACCTTTCCAAAATCTATCTGTGTAAGAAAACCATTATATCTTATGATATAGTTTCCAAATCATAGAGGACGCCACCACGATCACCGAAGTCAAGCATCATCGGGCGCGGTCAGTACTTGGGAGGGTGACCTTTCATTATAGTGAGAGGTCATCAATCTCGTGTACTTTACTTGTGTCAACGGCCATACCATGATGAACAAACCTGCTCTCGTTCGATCACCCAAGTCAAGCATCATCGGGCGCGGTCAGTACTTGGGAGGGTGACCATTCTTTTGCTGCTGTTGCGTGCTGTTGGCATTCTTTTGATTTTTGTAGATACTCCTTCAATGCTATCCCTGTAACTCGCTTAGACAAACACTACATTACTGTGTTTCTTCGTTTACATTGTTGTGACACACACAGTTATGTCATTGTACATTGTTGTTTCCATATGTGTATTATTCCAATTGTTTTTGTCAATCGTCTGTGGACCCAAACAATGGTCCTTTTCAGGGCCAAAAAGTGTATCTTCCCTTGACATACTGCCTTTTTTTTTTTTTTTTTTTTAAATAACTCCCTGCACAATATCATTTTATAGTTGAGGAGGACTTCAATCATGAACAGGCTATTACATTATTTTCATAATCTTTTTGAATGTTTTAGTTTTTCATGAGTACCTACTTGCTTGTTCTAAAAAATGTTTGGATCAATTTAAATACCCTATTCCTATGCATCTATTTTAAGTATTTAGAGGATATGCAACTATTCCTTCCTCTCAATATTTTTAGGGATTTATTTGGACTTCACTCTCCAATTCCTTTATAATACTAGCTGCATAAACTCCAATTGTCAGGGACAGGGTTGCAACCCCTTCCCCCCATCCTTACATAAAACAATTTAATGTACCTTTTTCCCTGTTTATTCACATATCTAAATATATTTATATATCCTGGACCCCCAATTCCCCATCGATATCACACCTCCAAAATTAATAACCCCATCAATACCACCTTTCCAAAATCTATCTGTGTAAGAAAACCATTATATCTTATGATATAGTTTCCAAATCATAGAGGACGCCACCACGATCACCGAAGTCAAGCATCATCGGGCGCGGTCAGTACTTGGGAGGGTGACCTTTCATTATAGTGAGAGGTCATCAATCTCGTGTACTTTACTTGTGTCAACGGCCATACCATGATGAACAAACCTGCTCTCGTTCGATCACCCAAGTCAAGCATCATCGGGCGCGGTCAGTACTTGGGAGGGTGACCATTCTTTTGCTGCTGTTGCGTGCTGTTGGCATTCTTTTGATTTTTGTAGATACTCCTTCAATGCTATCCCTGTAACTCGCTTAGACAAACACTACATTACTGTGTTTCTTCGTTTACATTGTTGTGACACACACAGTTATGTCATTGTACATTGTTGTTTCCATATGTGTATTATTCCAATTGTTTTTGTCAATCGTCTGTGGACCCAAACAATGGTCCTTTTCAGGGCCAAAAAGTGTATCTTCCCTTGACATACTGCCTTTTTTTTTTTTTTTTTTTTAAATAACTCCCTGCACAATATCATTTTATAGTTGAGGAGGACTTCAATCATGAACAGGCTATTACATTATTTTCATAATCTTTTTGAATGTTTTAGTTTTTCATGAGTACCTACTTGCTTGTTCTAAAAAATGTTTGGATCAATTTAAATACCCTATTCCTATGCATCTATTTTAAGTATTTAGAGGATATGCAACTATTCCTTCCTCTCAATATTTTTAGGGATTTATTTGGACTTCACTCTCCAATTCCTTTATAATACTAGCTGCATAAACTCCAATTGTCAGGGACAGGGTTGCAACCCCTTCCCCCCATCCTTACATAAAACAATTTAATGTACCTTTTTCCCTGTTTATTCACATATCTAAATATATTTATATATCCTGGACCCCCAATTCCCCATCGATATCACACCTCCAAAATTAATAACCCCATCAATACCACCTTTCCAAAATCTATCTGTGTAAGAAAACCATTATATCTTATGATATAGTTTCCAAATCATAGAGGACGCCACCACGATCACCGAAGTCAAGCATCATCGGGCGCGGTCAGTACTTGGGAGGGTGACCTTTCATTATAGTGAGAGGTCATCAATCTCGTGTACTTTACTTGTGTCAACGGCCATACCATGATGAACAAACCTGCTCTCGTTCGATCACCCAAGTCAAGCATCATCGGGCGCGGTCAGTACTTGGGAGGGTGACCATTCTTTTGCTGCTGTTGCGTGCTGTTGGCATTCTTTTGATTTTTGTAGATACTCCTTCAATGCTATCCCTGTAACTCGCTTAGACAAACACTACATTACTGTGTTTCTTCGTTTACATTGTTGTGACACACACAGTTATGTCATTGTACATTGTTGTTTCCATATGTGTATTATTCCAATTGTTTTTGTCAATCGTCTGTGGACCCAAACAATGGTCCTTTTCAGGGCCAAAAAGTGTATCTTCCCTTGACATACTGCCTTTTTTTTTTTTTTTTTTTTAAATAACTCCCTGCACAATATCATTTTATAGTTGAGGAGGACTTCAATCATGAACAGGCTATTACATTATTTTCATAATCTTTTTGAATGTTTTAGTTTTTCATGAGTACCTACTTGCTTGTTCTAAAAAATGTTTGGATCAATTTAAATACCCTATTCCTATGCATCTATTTTAAGTATTTAGAGGATATGCAACTATTCCTTCCTCTCAATATTTTTAGGGATTTATTTGGACTTCACTCTCCAATTCCTTTATAATACTAGCTGCATAAACTCCAATTGTCAGGGACAGGGTTGCAACCCCTTCCCCCCATCCTTACATAAAACAATTTAATGTACCTTTTTCCCTGTTTATTCACATATCTAAATATATTTATATATCCTGGACCCCCAATTCCCCATCGATATCACACCTCCAAAATTAATAACCCCATCAATACCACCTTTCCAAAATCTATCTGTGTAAGAAAACCATTATATCTTATGATATAGTTTCCAAATCATAGAGGACGCCACCACGATCACCGAAGTCAAGCATCATCGGGCGCGGTCAGTACTTGGGAGGGTGACCTTTCATTATAGTGAGAGGTCATCAATCTCGTGTACTTTACTTGTGTCAACGGCCATACCATGATGAACAAACCTGCTCTCGTTCGATCACCCAAGTCAAGCATCATCGGGCGCGGTCAGTACTTGGGAGGGTGACCATTCTTTTGCTGCTGTTGCGTGCTGTTGGCATTCTTTTGATTTTTGTAGATACTCCTTCAATGCTATCCCTGTAACTCGCTTAGACAAACACTACATTACTGTGTTTCTTCGTTTACATTGTTGTGACACACACAGTTATGTCATTGTACATTGTTGTTTCCATATGTGTATTATTCCAATTGTTTTTGTCAATCGTCTGTGGACCCAAACAATGGTCCTTTTCAGGGCCAAAAAGTGTATCTTCCCTTGACATACTGCCTTTTTTTTTTTTTTTTTTTTAAATAACTCCCTGCACAATATCATTTTATAGTTGAGGAGGACTTCAATCATGAACAGGCTATTACATTATTTTCATAATCTTTTTGAATGTTTTAGTTTTTCATGAGTACCTACTTGCTTGTTCTAAAAAATGTTTGGATCAATTTAAATACCCTATTCCTATGCATCTATTTTAAGTATTTAGAGGATATGCAACTATTCCTTCCTCTCAATATTTTTAGGGATTTATTTGGACTTCACTCTCCAATTCCTTTATAATACTAGCTGCATAAACTCCAATTGTCAGGGACAGGGTTGCAACCCCTTCCCCCCATCCTTACATAAAACAATTTAATGTACCTTTTTCCCTGTTTATTCACATATCTAAATATATTTATATATCCTGGACCCCCAATTCCCCATCGATATCACACCTCCAAAATTAATAACCCCATCAATACCACCTTTCCAAAATCTATCTGTGTAAGAAAACCATTATATCTTATGATATAGTTTCCAAATCATAGAGGACGCCACCACGATCACCGAAGTCAAGCATCATCGGGCGCGGTCAGTACTTGGGAGGGTGACCTTTCATTATAGTGAGAGGTCATCAATCTCGTGTACTTTACTTGTGTCAACGGCCATACCATGATGAACAAACCTGCTCTCGTTCGATCACCCAAGTCAAGCATCATCGGGCGCGGTCAGTACTTGGGAGGGTGACCATTCTTTTGCTGCTGTTGCGTGCTGTTGGCATTCTTTTGATTTTTGTAGATACTCCTTCAATGCTATCCCTGTAACTCGCTTAGACAAACACTACATTACTGTGTTTCTTCGTTTACATTGTTGTGACACACACAGTTATGTCATTGTACATTGTTGTTTCCATATGTGTATTATTCCAATTGTTTTTGTCAATCGTCTGTGGACCCAAACAATGGTCCTTTTCAGGGCCAAAAAGTGTATCTTCCCTTGACATACTGCCTTTTTTTTTTTTTTTTTTTTAAATAACTCCCTGCACAATATCATTTTATAGTTGAGGAGGACTTCAATCATGAACAGGCTATTACATTATTTTCATAATCTTTTTGAATGTTTTAGTTTTTCATGAGTACCTACTTGCTTGTTCTAAAAAATGTTTGGATCAATTTAAATACCCTATTCCTATGCATCTATTTTAAGTATTTAGAGGATATGCAACTATTCCTTCCTCTCAATATTTTTAGGGATTTATTTGGACTTCACTCTCCAATTCCTTTATAATACTAGCTGCATAAACTCCAATTGTCAGGGACAGGGTTGCAACCCCTTCCCCCCATCCTTACATAAAACAATTTAATGTACCTTTTTCCCTGTTTATTCACATATCTAAATATATTTATATATCCTGGACCCCCAATTCCCCATCGATATCACACCTCCAAAATTAATAACCCCATCAATACCACCTTTCCAAAATCTATCTGTGTAAGAAAACCATTATATCTTATGATATAGTTTCCAAATCATAGAGGACGCCACCACGATCACCGAAGTCAAGCATCATCGGGCGCGGTCAGTACTTGGGAGGGTGACCTTTCATTATAGTGAGAGGTCATCAATCTCGTGTACTTTACTTGTGTCAACGGCCATACCATGATGAACAAACCTGCTCTCGTTCGATCACCCAAGTCAAGCATCATCGGGCGCGGTCAGTACTTGGGAGGGTGACCATTCTTTTGCTGCTGTTGCGTGCTGTTGGCATTCTTTTGATTTTTGTAGATACTCCTTCAATGCTATCCCTGTAACTCGCTTAGACAAACACTACATTACTGTGTTTCTTCGTTTACATTGTTGTGACACACACAGTTATGTCATTGTACATTGTTGTTTCCATATGTGTATTATTCCAATTGTTTTTGTCAATCGTCTGTGGACCCAAACAATGGTCCTTTTCAGGGCCAAAAAGTGTATCTTCCCTTGACATACTGCCTTTTTTTTTTTTTTTTTTTTAAATAACTCCCTGCACAATATCATTTTATAGTTGAGGAGGACTTCAATCATGAACAGGCTATTACATTATTTTCATAATCTTTTTGAATGTTTTAGTTTTTCATGAGTACCTACTTGCTTGTTCTAAAAAATGTTTGGATCAATTTAAATACCCTATTCCTATGCATCTATTTTAAGTATTTAGAGGATATGCAACTATTCCTTCCTCTCAATATTTTTAGGGATTTATTTGGACTTCACTCTCCAATTCCTTTATAATACTAGCTGCATAAACTCCAATTGTCAGGGACAGGGTTGCAACCCCTTCCCCCCATCCTTACATAAAACAATTTAATGTACCTTTTTCCCTGTTTATTCACATATCTAAATATATTTATATATCCTGGACCCCCAATTCCCCATCGATATCACACCTCCAAAATTAATAACCCCATCAATACCACCTTTCCAAAATCTATCTGTGTAAGAAAACCATTATATCTTATGATATAGTTTCCAAATCATAGAGGACGCCACCACGATCACCGAAGTCAAGCATCATCGGGCGCGGTCAGTACTTGGGAGGGTGACCTTTCATTATAGTGAGAGGTCATCAATCTCGTGTACTTTACTTGTGTCAACGGCCATACCATGATGAACAAACCTGCTCTCGTTCGATCACCCAAGTCAAGCATCATCGGGCGCGGTCAGTACTTGGGAGGGTGACCATTCTTTTGCTGCTGTTGCGTGCTGTTGGCATTCTTTTGATTTTTGTAGATACTCCTTCAATGCTATCCCTGTAACTCGCTTAGACAAACACTACATTACTGTGTTTCTTCGTTTACATTGTTGTGACACACACAGTTATGTCATTGTACATTGTTGTTTCCATATGTGTATTATTCCAATTGTTTTTGTCAATCGTCTGTGGACCCAAACAATGGTCCTTTTCAGGGCCAAAAAGTGTATCTTCCCTTGACATACTGCCTTTTTTTTTTTTTTTTTTTTAAATAACTCCCTGCACAATATCATTTTATAGTTGAGGAGGACTTCAATCATGAACAGGCTATTACATTATTTTCATAATCTTTTTGAATGTTTTAGTTTTTCATGAGTACCTACTTGCTTGTTCTAAAAAATGTTTGGATCAATTTAAATACCCTATTCCTATGCATCTATTTTAAGTATTTAGAGGATATGCAACTATTCCTTCCTCTCAATATTTTTAGGGATTTATTTGGACTTCACTCTCCAATTCCTTTATAATACTAGCTGCATAAACTCCAATTGTCAGGGACAGGGTTGCAACCCCTTCCCCCCATCCTTACATAAAACAATTTAATGTACCTTTTTCCCTGTTTATTCACATATCTAAATATATTTATATATCCTGGACCCCCAATTCCCCATCGATATCACACCTCCAAAATTAATAACCCCATCAATACCACCTTTCCAAAATCTATCTGTGTAAGAAAACCATTATATCTTATGATATAGTTTCCAAATCATAGAGGACGCCACCACGATCACCGAAGTCAAGCATCATCGGGCGCGGTCAGTACTTGGGAGGGTGACCTTTCATTATAGTGAGAGGTCATCAATCTCGTGTACTTTACTTGTGTCAACGGCCATACCATGATGAACAAACCTGCTCTCGTTCGATCACCCAAGTCAAGCATCATCGGGCGCGGTCAGTACTTGGGAGGGTGACCATTCTTTTGCTGCTGTTGCGTGCTGTTGGCATTCTTTTGATTTTTGTAGATACTCCTTCAATGCTATCCCTGTAACTCGCTTAGACAAACACTACATTACTGTGTTTCTTCGTTTACATTGTTGTGACACACACAGTTATGTCATTGTACATTGTTGTTTCCATATGTGTATTATTCCAATTGTTTTTGTCAATCGTCTGTGGACCCAAACAATGGTCCTTTTCAGGGCCAAAAAGTGTATCTTCCCTTGACATACTGCCTTTTTTTTTTTTTTTTTTTTAAATAACTCCCTGCACAATATCATTTTATAGTTGAGGAGGACTTCAATCATGAACAGGCTATTACATTATTTTCATAATCTTTTTGAATGTTTTAGTTTTTCATGAGTACCTACTTGCTTGTTCTAAAAAATGTTTGGATCAATTTAAATACCCTATTCCTATGCATCTATTTTAAGTATTTAGAGGATATGCAACTATTCCTTCCTCTCAATATTTTTAGGGATTTATTTGGACTTCACTCTCCAATTCCTTTATAATACTAGCTGCATAAACTCCAATTGTCAGGGACAGGGTTGCAACCCCTTCCCCCCATCCTTACATAAAACAATTTAATGTACCTTTTTCCCTGTTTATTCACATATCTAAATATATTTATATATCCTGGACCCCCAATTCCCCATCGATATCACACCTCCAAAATTAATAACCCCATCAATACCACCTTTCCAAAATCTATCTGTGTAAGAAAACCATTATATCTTATGATATAGTTTCCAAATCATAGAGGACGCCACCACGATCACCGAAGTCAAGCATCATCGGGCGCGGTCAGTACTTGGGAGGGTGACCTTTCATTATAGTGAGAGGTCATCAATCTCGTGTACTTTACTTGTGTCAACGGCCATACCATGATGAACAAACCTGCTCTCGTTCGATCACCCAAGTCAAGCATCATCGGGCGCGGTCAGTACTTGGGAGGGTGACCATTCTTTTGCTGCTGTTGCGTGCTGTTGGCATTCTTTTGATTTTTGTAGATACTCCTTCAATGCTATCCCTGTAACTCGCTTAGACAAACACTACATTACTGTGTTTCTTCGTTTACATTGTTGTGACACACACAGTTATGTCATTGTACATTGTTGTTTCCATATGTGTATTATTCCAATTGTTTTTGTCAATCGTCTGTGGACCCAAACAATGGTCCTTTTCAGGGCCAAAAAGTGTATCTTCCCTTGACATACTGCCTTTTTTTTTTTTTTTTTTTTAAATAACTCCCTGCACAATATCATTTTATAGTTGAGGAGGACTTCAATCATGAACAGGCTATTACATTATTTTCATAATCTTTTTGAATGTTTTAGTTTTTCATGAGTACCTACTTGCTTGTTCTAAAAAATGTTTGGATCAATTTAAATACCCTATTCCTATGCATCTATTTTAAGTATTTAGAGGATATGCAACTATTCCTTCCTCTCAATATTTTTAGGGATTTATTTGGACTTCACTCTCCAATTCCTTTATAATACTAGCTGCATAAACTCCAATTGTCAGGGACAGGGTTGCAACCCCTTCCCCCCATCCTTACATAAAACAATTTAATGTACCTTTTTCCCTGTTTATTCACATATCTAAATATATTTATATATCCTGGACCCCCAATTCCCCATCGATATCACACCTCCAAAATTAATAACCCCATCAATACCACCTTTCCAAAATCTATCTGTGTAAGAAAACCATTATATCTTATGATATAGTTTCCAAATCATAGAGGACGCCACCACGATCACCGAAGTCAAGCATCATCGGGCGCGGTCAGTACTTGGGAGGGTGACCTTTCATTATAGTGAGAGGTCATCAATCTCGTGTACTTTACTTGTGTCAACGGCCATACCATGATGAACAAACCTGCTCTCGTTCGATCACCCAAGTCAAGCATCATCGGGCGCGGTCAGTACTTGGGAGGGTGACCATTCTTTTGCTGCTGTTGCGTGCTGTTGGCATTCTTTTGATTTTTGTAGATACTCCTTCAATGCTATCCCTGTAACTCGCTTAGACAAACACTACATTACTGTGTTTCTTCGTTTACATTGTTGTGACACACACAGTTATGTCATTGTACATTGTTGTTTCCATATGTGTATTATTCCAATTGTTTTTGTCAATCGTCTGTGGACCCAAACAATGGTCCTTTTCAGGGCCAAAAAGTGTATCTTCCCTTGACATACTGCCTTTTTTTTTTTTTTTTTTTTAAATAACTCCCTGCACAATATCATTTTATAGTTGAGGAGGACTTCAATCATGAACAGGCTATTACATTATTTTCATAATCTTTTTGAATGTTTTAGTTTTTCATGAGTACCTACTTGCTTGTTCTAAAAAATGTTTGGATCAATTTAAATACCCTATTCCTATGCATCTATTTTAAGTATTTAGAGGATATGCAACTATTCCTTCCTCTCAATATTTTTAGGGATTTATTTGGACTTCACTCTCCAATTCCTTTATAATACTAGCTGCATAAACTCCAATTGTCAGGGACAGGGTTGCAACCCCTTCCCCCCATCCTTACATAAAACAATTTAATGTACCTTTTTCCCTGTTTATTCACATATCTAAATATATTTATATATCCTGGACCCCCAATTCCCCATCGATATCACACCTCCAAAATTAATAACCCCATCAATACCACCTTTCCAAAATCTATCTGTGTAAGAAAACCATTATATCTTATGATATAGTTTCCAAATCATAGAGGACGCCACCACGATCACCGAAGTCAAGCATCATCGGGCGCGGTCAGTACTTGGGAGGGTGACCTTTCATTATAGTGAGAGGTCATCAATCTCGTGTACTTTACTTGTGTCAACGGCCATACCATGATGAACAAACCTGCTCTCGTTCGATCACCCAAGTCAAGCATCATCGGGCGCGGTCAGTACTTGGGAGGGTGACCATTCTTTTGCTGCTGTTGCGTGCTGTTGGCATTCTTTTGATTTTTGTAGATACTCCTTCAATGCTATCCCTGTAACTCGCTTAGACAAACACTACATTACTGTGTTTCTTCGTTTACATTGTTGTGACACACACAGTTATGTCATTGTACATTGTTGTTTCCATATGTGTATTATTCCAATTGTTTTTGTCAATCGTCTGTGGACCCAAACAATGGTCCTTTTCAGGGCCAAAAAGTGTATCTTCCCTTGACATACTGCCTTTTTTTTTTTTTTTTTTTTAAATAACTCCCTGCACAATATCATTTTATAGTTGAGGAGGACTTCAATCATGAACAGGCTATTACATTATTTTCATAATCTTTTTGAATGTTTTAGTTTTTCATGAGTACCTACTTGCTTGTTCTAAAAAATGTTTGGATCAATTTAAATACCCTATTCCTATGCATCTATTTTAAGTATTTAGAGGATATGCAACTATTCCTTCCTCTCAATATTTTTAGGGATTTATTTGGACTTCACTCTCCAATTCCTTTATAATACTAGCTGCATAAACTCCAATTGTCAGGGACAGGGTTGCAACCCCTTCCCCCCATCCTTACATAAAACAATTTAATGTACCTTTTTCCCTGTTTATTCACATATCTAAATATATTTATATATCCTGGACCCCCAATTCCCCATCGATATCACACCTCCAAAATTAATAACCCCATCAATACCACCTTTCCAAAATCTATCTGTGTAAGAAAACCATTATATCTTATGATATAGTTTCCAAATCATAGAGGACGCCACCACGATCACCGAAGTCAAGCATCATCGGGCGCGGTCAGTACTTGGGAGGGTGACCTTTCATTATAGTGAGAGGTCATCAATCTCGTGTACTTTACTTGTGTCAACGGCCATACCATGATGAACAAACCTGCTCTCGTTCGATCACCCAAGTCAAGCATCATCGGGCGCGGTCAGTACTTGGGAGGGTGACCATTCTTTTGCTGCTGTTGCGTGCTGTTGGCATTCTTTTGATTTTTGTAGATACTCCTTCAATGCTATCCCTGTAACTCGCTTAGACAAACACTACATTACTGTGTTTCTTCGTTTACATTGTTGTGACACACACAGTTATGTCATTGTACATTGTTGTTTCCATATGTGTATTATTCCAATTGTTTTTGTCAATCGTCTGTGGACCCAAACAATGGTCCTTTTCAGGGCCAAAAAGTGTATCTTCCCTTGACATACTGCCTTTTTTTTTTTTTTTTTTTTAAATAACTCCCTGCACAATATCATTTTATAGTTGAGGAGGACTTCAATCATGAACAGGCTATTACATTATTTTCATAATCTTTTTGAATGTTTTAGTTTTTCATGAGTACCTACTTGCTTGTTCTAAAAAATGTTTGGATCAATTTAAATACCCTATTCCTATGCATCTATTTTAAGTATTTAGAGGATATGCAACTATTCCTTCCTCTCAATATTTTTAGGGATTTATTTGGACTTCACTCTCCAATTCCTTTATAATACTAGCTGCATAAACTCCAATTGTCAGGGACAGGGTTGCAACCCCTTCCCCCCATCCTTACATAAAACAATTTAATGTACCTTTTTCCCTGTTTATTCACATATCTAAATATATTTATATATCCTGGACCCCCAATTCCCCATCGATATCACACCTCCAAAATTAATAACCCCATCAATACCACCTTTCCAAAATCTATCTGTGTAAGAAAACCATTATATCTTATGATATAGTTTCCAAATCATAGAGGACGCCACCACGATCACCGAAGTCAAGCATCATCGGGCGCGGTCAGTACTTGGGAGGGTGACCTTTCATTATAGTGAGAGGTCATCAATCTCGTGTACTTTACTTGTGTCAACGGCCATACCATGATGAACAAACCTGCTCTCGTTCGATCACCCAAGTCAAGCATCATCGGGCGCGGTCAGTACTTGGGAGGGTGACCATTCTTTTGCTGCTGTTGCGTGCTGTTGGCATTCTTTTGATTTTTGTAGATACTCCTTCAATGCTATCCCTGTAACTCGCTTAGACAAACACTACATTACTGTGTTTCTTCGTTTACATTGTTGTGACACACACAGTTATGTCATTGTACATTGTTGTTTCCATATGTGTATTATTCCAATTGTTTTTGTCAATCGTCTGTGGACCCAAACAATGGTCCTTTTCAGGGCCAAAAAGTGTATCTTCCCTTGACATACTGCCTTTTTTTTTTTTTTTTTTTTAAATAACTCCCTGCACAATATCATTTTATAGTTGAGGAGGACTTCAATCATGAACAGGCTATTACATTATTTTCATAATCTTTTTGAATGTTTTAGTTTTTCATGAGTACCTACTTGCTTGTTCTAAAAAATGTTTGGATCAATTTAAATACCCTATTCCTATGCATCTATTTTAAGTATTTAGAGGATATGCAACTATTCCTTCCTCTCAATATTTTTAGGGATTTATTTGGACTTCACTCTCCAATTCCTTTATAATACTAGCTGCATAAACTCCAATTGTCAGGGACAGGGTTGCAACCCCTTCCCCCCATCCTTACATAAAACAATTTAATGTACCTTTTTCCCTGTTTATTCACATATCTAAATATATTTATATATCCTGGACCCCCAATTCCCCATCGATATCACACCTCCAAAATTAATAACCCCATCAATACCACCTTTCCAAAATCTATCTGTGTAAGAAAACCATTATATCTTATGATATAGTTTCCAAATCATAGAGGACGCCACCACGATCACCGAAGTCAAGCATCATCGGGCGCGGTCAGTACTTGGGAGGGTGACCTTTCATTATAGTGAGAGGTCATCAATCTCGTGTACTTTACTTGTGTCAACGGCCATACCATGATGAACAAACCTGCTCTCGTTCGATCACCCAAGTCAAGCATCATCGGGCGCGGTCAGTACTTGGGAGGGTGACCATTCTTTTGCTGCTGTTGCGTGCTGTTGGCATTCTTTTGATTTTTGTAGATACTCCTTCAATGCTATCCCTGTAACTCGCTTAGACAAACACTACATTACTGTGTTTCTTCGTTTACATTGTTGTGACACACACAGTTATGTCATTGTACATTGTTGTTTCCATATGTGTATTATTCCAATTGTTTTTGTCAATCGTCTGTGGACCCAAACAATGGTCCTTTTCAGGGCCAAAAAGTGTATCTTCCCTTGACATACTGCCTTTTTTTTTTTTTTTTTTTTTAAATAACTCCCTGCACAATATCATTTTATAGTTGAGGAGGACTTCAATCATGAACAGGCTATTACATTATTTTCATAATCTTTTTGAATGTTTTAGTTTTTCATGAGTACCTACTTGCTTGTTCTAAAAAATGTTTGGATCAATTTAAATACCCTATTCCTATGCATCTATTTTAAGTATTTAGAGGATATGCAACTATTCCTTCCTCTCAATATTTTTAGGGATTTATTTGGACTTCACTCTCCAATTCCTTTATAATACTAGCTGCATAAACTCCAATTGTCAGGGACAGGGTTGCAACCCCTTCCCCCCATCCTTACATAAAACAATTTAATGTACCTTTTTCCCTGTTTATTCACATATCTAAATATATTTATATATCCTGGACCCCCAATTCCCCATCGATATCACACCTCCAAAATTAATAACCCCATCAATACCACCTTTCCAAAATCTATCTGTGTAAGAAAACCATTATATCTTATGATATAGTTTCCAAATCATAGAGGACGCCACCACGATCACCGAAGTCAAGCATCATCGGGCGCGGTCAGTACTTGGGAGGGTGACCTTTCATTATAGTGAGAGGTCATCAATCTCGTGTACTTTACTTGTGTCAACGGCCATACCATGATGAACAAACCTGCTCTCGTTCGATCACCCAAGTCAAGCATCATCGGGCGCGGTCAGTACTTGGGAGGGTGACCATTCTTTTGCTGCTGTTGCGTGCTGTTGGCATTCTTTTGATTTTTGTAGATACTCCTTCAATGCTATCCCTGTAACTCGCTTAGACAAACACTACATTACTGTGTTTCTTCGTTTACATTGTTGTGACACACACAGTTATGTCATTGTACATTGTTGTTTCCATATGTGTATTATTCCAATTGTTTTTGTCAATCGTCTGTGGACCCAAACAATGGTCCTTTTCAGGGCCAAAAAGTGTATCTTCCCTTGACATACTGCCTTTTTTTTTTTTTTTTTTTAAATAACTCCCTGCACAATATCATTTTATAGTTGAGGAGGACTTCAATCATGAACAGGCTATTACATTATTTTCATAATCTTTTTGAATGTTTTAGTTTTTCATGAGTACCTACTTGCTTGTTCTAAAAAATGTTTGGATCAATTTAAATACCCTATTCCTATGCATCTATTTTAAGTATTTAGAGGATATGCAACTATTCCTTCCTCTCAATATTTTTAGGGATTTATTTGGACTTCACTCTCCAATTCCTTTATAATACTAGCTGCATAAACTCCAATTGTCAGGGACAGGGTTGCAACCCCTTCCCCCCATCCTTACATAAAACAATTTAATGTACCTTTTTCCCTGTTTATTCACATATCTAAATATATTTATATATCCTGGACCCCCAATTCCCCATCGATATCACACCTCCAAAATTAATAACCCCATCAATACCACCTTTCCAAAATCTATCTGTGTAAGAAAACCATTATATCTTATGATATAGTTTCCAAATCATAGAGGACGCCACCACGATCACCGAAGTCAAGCATCATCGGGCGCGGTCAGTACTTGGGAGGGTGACCTTTCATTATAGTGAGAGGTCATCAATCTCGTGTACTTTACTTGTGTCAACGGCCATACCATGATGAACAAACCTGCTCTCGTTCGATCACCCAAGTCAAGCATCATCGGGCGCGGTCAGTACTTGGGAGGGTGACCATTCTTTTGCTGCTGTTGCGTGCTGTTGGCATTCTTTTGATTTTTGTAGATACTCCTTCAATGCTATCCCTGTAACTCGCTTAGACAAACACTACATTACTGTGTTTCTTCGTTTACATTGTTGTGACACACACAGTTATGTCATTGTACATTGTTGTTTCCATATGTGTATTATTCCAATTGTTTTTGTCAATCGTCTGTGGACCCAAACAATGGTCCTTTTCAGGGCCAAAAAGTGTATCTTCCCTTGACATACTGCCTTTTTTTTTTTTTTTTTTTTAAATAACTCCCTGCACAATATCATTTTATAGTTGAGGAGGACTTCAATCATGAACAGGCTATTACATTATTTTCATAATCTTTTTGAATGTTTTAGTTTTTCATGAGTACCTACTTGCTTGTTCTAAAAAATGTTTGGATCAATTTAAATACCCTATTCCTATGCATCTATTTTAAGTATTTAGAGGATATGCAACTATTCCTTCCTCTCAATATTTTTAGGGATTTATTTGGACTTCACTCTCCAATTCCTTTATAATACTAGCTGCATAAACTCCAATTGTCAGGGACAGGGTTGCAACCCCTTCCCCCCATCCTTACATAAAACAATTTAATGTACCTTTTTCCCTGTTTATTCACATATCTAAATATATTTATATATCCTGGACCCCCAATTCCCCATCGATATCACACCTCCAAAATTAATAACCCCATCAATACCACCTTTCCAAAATCTATCTGTGTAAGAAAACCATTATATCTTATGATATAGTTTCCAAATCATAGAGGACGCCACCACGATCACCGAAGTCAAGCATCATCGGGCGCGGTCAGTACTTGGGAGGGTGACCTTTCATTATAGTGAGAGGTCATCAATCTCGTGTACTTTACTTGTGTCAACGGCCATACCATGATGAACAAACCTGCTCTCGTTCGATCACCCAAGTCAAGCATCATCGGGCGCGGTCAGTACTTGGGAGGGTGACCATTCTTTTGCTGCTGTTGCGTGCTGTTGGCATTCTTTTGATTTTTGTAGATACTCCTTCAATGCTATCCCTGTAACTCGCTTAGACAAACACTACATTACTGTGTTTCTTCGTTTACATTGTTGTGACACACACAGTTATGTCATTGTACATTGTTGTTTCCATATGTGTATTATTCCAATTGTTTTTGTCAATCGTCTGTGGACCCAAACAATGGTCCTTTTCAGGGCCAAAAAGTGTATCTTCCCTTGACATACTGCCTTTTTTTTTTTTTTTTTTTTTAAATAACTCCCTGCACAATATCATTTTATAGTTGAGGAGGACTTCAATCATGAACAGGCTATTACATTATTTTCATAATCTTTTTGAATGTTTTAGTTTTTCATGAGTACCTACTTGCTTGTTCTAAAAAAATGTTTGGATCAATTTAAATACCCTATTCCTATGCATCTATTTTAAGTATTTAGAGGATATGCAACTATTCCTTCCTCTCAATATTTTTAGGGATTTATTTGGACTTCACTCTCCAATTCCTTTATAATACTAGCTGCATAAACTCCAATTGTCAGGGACAGGGTGCAACCCCTTCCCCCCATCCTTACATAAAACAATTTAATGTACCTTTTTCCCTGTTTATTCACATATCTAAATATATTTATATATCCTGGACCCCCAATTCCCCATCGATATCACACCTCCAAAATTAATAACCCCATCAATACCACCTTTCCAAAATCTATCTGTGTAAGAAAACCATTATATCTTATGATATAGTTTCCAAATCATAGAGGACGCCACCACGATCACCGAAGTCAAGCATCATCGGGCGCGGTCAGTACTTGGGAGGGTGACCTTTCATTATAGTGAGAGGTCATCAATCTCGTGTACTTTACTTGTGTCAACGGCCATACCATGATGAACAAACCTGCTCTCGTTCGATCACCCAAGTCAAGCATCATCGGGCGCGGTCAGTACTTGGGAGGGTGACCATTCTTTTGCTGCTGTTGCGTGCTGTTGGCATTCTTTTGATTTTTGTAGATACTCCTTCAATGCTATCCCTGTAACTCGCTTAGACAAACACTACATTACTGTGTTTCTTCGTTTACATTGTTGTGACACACACAGTTATGTCATTGTACATTGTTGTTTCCATATGTGTATTATTCCAATTGTTTTTGTCAATCGTCTGTGGACCCAAACAATGGTCCTTTTCAGGGCCAAAAAGTGTATCTTCCCTTGACATACTGCCTTTTTTTTTTTTTTTTTTTTTAAATAACTCCCTGCACAATATCATTTTATAGTTGAGGAGGACTTCAATCATGAACAGGCTATTACATTATTTTCATAATCTTTTTGAATGTTTTAGTTTTTCATGAGTACCTACTTGCTTGTTCTAAAAAATGTTTGGATCAATTTAAATACCCTATTCCTATGCATCTATTTTAAGTATTTAGAGGATATGCAACTATTCCTTCCTCTCAATATTTTTAGGGATTTATTTGGACTTCACTCTCCAATTCCTTTATAATACTAGCTGCATAAACTCCAATTGTCAGGGACAGGGTTGCAACCCCTTCCCCCATCCTTACATAAAACAATTTAATGTACCTTTTTCCCTGTTTATTCACATATCTAAATATATTTATATATCCTGGACCCCCAATTCCCCATCGATATCACACCTCCAAAATTAATAACCCCATCAATACCACCTTTCCAAAATCTATCTGTGTAAGAAAACCATTATATCTTATGATATAGTTTCCAAATCATAGAGGACGCCACCA
>CAXBTE010000204.1:37500-40705 GCA_963978545.1 Linyphia triangularis | reverse complement strand
CACCAAAACATCCACGTCCAAATCTTCGGGATTTAAACCCGGCACTTTTGGCATGTTCCAGAGCGCTAACCACACAGCCATCAGGTGGACTTGCAGTACAACAGAACAATGAATTAGCATTTACTTTATATTTCTAAATATTTGTTAGTATTAATTATGTAAAAACAAAAGTTAAGTATGTACATAGAGGCACTTCAAGAATTTCTTTCCCGCAATGCATCTACGAATGCTTGAGTACGTGTTGTACAAGAAGGCCATTAAACATTACGGTCAAAATGGTAACTCATCTTAATCGCCAAATTTGGCGACACTTTCGGTGTACACTCCAGGTACATGTACTTCTGGCTTTTCGAATGCAATGTGGAGAATTCTCCTAATTACTATCTACGGAAGATTCACAAAGGAAGGCCAATAGAGCGGGTGATCGAGTTTGTACTTTGTTGCCAGTCATCAAGCATTGAATCTTTAGCGTTCTAGTTTTTAACTGCTGTTTGCGATACATTGTTGTGTAAAGAACTGTATCGAGTGCATTACAACAGGAAGAACAGAATCTGCAAAGAGTCATGCATCGAAATAAATCTCTTCCAAGTTTTTAATCTGCTTTGGCTACAAACTATCTTTCGAAACTAGCCGTTTGTTTCGTAATTAATAACGCACTTACATTTCTCTAATGTGGTAGATATTAGTCACGGGAAATTTAACAAACGGCTTTTACAATTTGTTAAACACAATTGCACGAGATAGTACTTTTAAATAGTGAGGACAAGTGTTTGGTTTTCTAGTTAGTTTTAGGAGAAAGAAGCGAAATGGCAGATGTGTGTTTGGAAATTTTTGCTAACATTAACAAAAGGCAGCGATAGATATTCAAACTCAAATTACAATTACCATTGTTGTGCATTAACGTAAAACTAAATTTACTTCAGTTGTATATAAATATTCATTCAAATTAATTTTTTTAAAAATGATCGTTGCATTAATCACAGTTTTCTTTAAAAATCCTTTCCCATTCATTGCTTACTACATATTACATGGAAGATTATTGATTGATTGGTTTACAAAATCAGATTACATTTGTATATGCCTATAGTATTCATATATATTTAATTTATTGCATTTATTACGTAGTATAACCTCGATCCAAAAACAAAATTACTCATTTCGCAGAAAAATCAAGATGAAACACAAATTCACAGAAACAGCTTAAGTTTTTCTTTCTTCATCCAGGGAAAACCTGAAAAATATACAAACATCAGTCATTACAACGCTCGTCATATAACTTTTATCAAATGAGACATTCATTATAGCCCAAATATTTATTATCGTCTCCTCCAGCATAAAAATATAAGTCTTTTAAACAATTACAAAGCTCCACCACCTGGTGGTTAAAATATAAATTTACATGTAAAAAGATATTTCTCGAGCGGCACTGCACATCGGGAGAAATTTTAGTTAACAATTACTATAGTCCTTTAAAAAAGGAAAATAAAAAATAAAAAAAAATGACTGCTTGACAGCAAGCATTACATTTCATAATTTGTCGTGGGACAAACTCGTTGCGTTGCCTGACCGCTGTAAAGCAATGGCGCTGCGAGCGTAGTTAGGCTGTTGCGTTGCCCGACCGCTGCAAAGCAATGGCGCAGCGAGCGTAGTTAGGCGAGTTTGAATAAGCAGGGATCAATTAGCATAAAACTAAATGGATTGAGTGATTTGAAAGAAATTTGCTTTGCTACAGTCTGGCCTTTAAATCAACAATAAAATATTAGTTTAAGTAATGCAAAATATTCATTTTTCAAAGGGTTCGTTCAAATTCAACGACCGGGAAATCATTTAGTAATCGTCACCACTAAAAATTGAAATCCCGTACAAACATAACTATTACTCTGCCTGGGTGGATGGGTGGGGGCTTGTGGGATGGTTTTTTTCGAACTAATGACACAGTTTTTTCGAACGAATGACACAGCATCAATTAGCATAAAACTAAATGGATTGAGTGATTTGAAAGAAATTTGAAAAAATTTTCGAACGAATGACACAGCGTCTGTATGGTAGACGAAGAACATATGGTAGGTGTTGCAATTAACCTGTTAAGAAGTAAACAATTCACTAACAAATCGTTAAAAAAAACACGCGACAACCGTAGACTACAACATTAGAAAAATTCAAAAACGGAATAGTAAAACCCGCTTCTTCAAAAGTGGGAGAGAAAATAAGACGACACAAAATAAGCGACTTAAAAATGGAACAGAAAGCATGTACATCCAATCTTTTCTTAGGTCAAACAAGGTACAAACACGGAAACTTGTACACAGGGTTCCCACTCAAATCACAGAATGAAAATTAATGACTTTTAAGGACCTAAATAATGTTTTTATTTTCAAGCATCATATCTGTATTTAAATTTTTATTAAAGTATATTCTATCAAAAAAGTTAAAGTTGGTGGATTCGCAAATACGTCGGAAAATTTTGATACGGTGCAGATACGTGGTGGTCACGCGGGGATAGCAAGTCCGAGTTGTATTTTTATAAATTCTGCAGCTGGACAACATCTGTAAAAATTAAGGACTTTTAAGGACCTCTAAGCAAGGACTTTTAAGGAATAGAAAACAAGTTCCAAATAAAAGAACTCTTAATGACTCTCTATGACCGTGGGAACCCTGGTACATAACATACAGACTGACAAACAAACTATGGTACTCGGAAATAATAATAAAAAAAATCAAAATCCGTAAATCACAGCAATTCCAAATTCCAACTTGGAAACATACACCCACTCACCAGGACACACGGAACGAGGAAAAGAACTTTGCTGGAAATGTAGTACAAAAAACTATTCTAACAATGTATTCAAAATAATACAACCGAGAAATCTCCACAAAAGCATCAAAAACAAAAACCATGTACAAACGTACTGGAGGTATTTGTTTATTTTTGAAAAATTAAAAATACAAATGCTCAATTCCTAGAATAGTGATTAAATTTAAGAAATTACATTTTCAACTAAAAAAAAGGGATTTCTAACTTTATAGAAAATACGTCGGGGCAATTGTTTGTACACATTAAACGATGCAATATCGATCGCTTGAGTCTATTTTATTCACTTCAGTTTCATTTTGTGCATGAAAAATGTACGAATCAATCGCCCCGTTTGAGCTGAAAATTGGTACCGTCCATACAATTCGGGGTAGCGCGGGTTTTTGAAGTGGG
>CAXBTE010000204.1:22500-32500 GCA_963978545.1 Linyphia triangularis | reverse complement strand
AAGCAACTCGACTCCAAGGAGATCGCATCCGGCGTCGACCTAGCAGCTATGGGCCTCGCACCCACTGTGGGCAACAGCCCCGGTCAGGGGGACTTGCTGCAGAGTCTGCCGCCGGCACGCTCACTCCTAAACGCCACATTTCCCCGCGCCCTTGCGAGCGGGGGATTCGGCGCTGGGCTCTTCCCGTTTCGTTCGCCATTACTCGGGGAATCCCTGTTGGTTTCTTTTCCTCCGCTTATTTATATGCTTAAATTCAGCGGGTCATCTCGTCTGATCTGAGGTCGACAGTAAATATTTTTTCTCCCATCCGAAAACGGAGGAAGGACGGAAAGGCGGTCGTGCCAGCATCGAGCCGAAGGCCCGTCAAGGCGGAGAAAATACTCGTCTTCTCCAGCCGACGGGCGTGCACATCGGCGACGCTTCTTTCGACCGGTGAGGATTCCGTTTCTACTTACTTGAGCCGGCGGAAAACGAGTTTTCCGGTGCGGCCAATTGGAAACGAATTTCCTAGGCAAGTCTTATCCGACCCCTCAGACAGGCGAGGCCCCGGGTAGGACCCGAGGCCGCAATGTGCGTTCGAAAAATCAGTGCTCAATGTGTCCTGCAATTCACACCAAATCTCGCAGCTGGCTGCGTTCTTCATCGACCCGTGAGCCGAGTGATCCACTGTTCAGAGTTGTAATTTTTTTTTTTTATGACTCGCTCCCTAAAGAGCTCGTCGTAGTGCGTTCGAATTTTTCAATTTAAAGAGACACTTCCGACCGGAGTCGGAAGAGGACGCCTTCGGTGCGGTTGCGTTCTGCGACGCAGCTCTTCAAGCCTAGCCTCCCCCTCTGCAATAGAGAAGAGAAGACCTCCCTCCTGCCGAAAACGCGGCCGGGAACAAAGTAGGCACACCCTCGGCAAGGCGTCGCGGTGCGTTCGAACCGGAGACCTCTCCACCGCCGTCCGACGGGTGCAGGCTCCTTTCCTCGGACTCCCGGGGAGGGGAGAGAGAGGAGAGTTTTTCAAAACAACTCCCAAGAGGGGAATCGATTTCGATAATGATCCTTCCGCAGGTTCACCTACGGAAACCTTGTTACGACTTTTACTTCCTCTAAATGATCAAGTTTGGTCATCTTTCCGGCACGTCGGCTCGACCCGAAAGCCAATCCGAGCGCCAGTCCGAAGACCTCACTAAATCATTCAATCGGTAGTAGCGACGGGCGGTGTGAACAAAGGCCAGGGACATAAATCAACATGAGCTGATGACTCACGCTTACTAGGTGTTCCTCGTTCAAGCAAAACAATTACAATTTGCTATCCCCAGCACGAAGGAGGTTCAACGGGTTACCCAGTCCTGTCGGACAGGGAAAGCACACGCTGGTTCCTTCAATGTAGCGCGCGTGCGGCCCCGGACATCAAAGGGCATCACAGACCTGCTATTGCTCTGTTTCGTGCGGCTAAACGCCGCCCGTCCCTCCAAGAAGAACGTCCGACTCGGAGGATCGGAACGTCTATTTAGCAGGCTAGAGTCTCGTTCGTTAACGGAATTAACCAGACAAATCGCTCCACCAACTAAGAGCGGCCATGCACCACCACCCACAGAATCAAGAAAGAGCTCTCAATCTGTCAATCCTTCCTGTGTCCGGGCCAGGTGAGTTTTCGCGTGTTGAGTCAAATTAAGCCGCAGGCTCCACACCTTGTGTGGCCTTCCGTCAATTCCTTTAAGTTTCAGCTTTGCACCAACTTCCCCCGGAACCCAAAAGCTTTGGTTTCCCGGAAGCTGCCCGGCGTGTCATTTGAGGAACACAGCCGGATCGCTGGCTGGCATCGTTTATGGTTAGAACTAGGGCGGTATCTGATCGCCTTCGAGCCTCTAACTTTCGTTCTTGATTAATGGAAACATTCTTGGCAAATGCTTTCGCAGTAGTTCGTCTTGCGACGGTCCAAGAATTTCACCTCTAGCGTCGCAGTACGGATGCCCCCGTCTGTCCCTCTTAATCATTACCTCGCGTTCCGAAAACCAACAAAATAGAACCGAGGTCCTATTCCATTATTCCATGCACCATTATCCAGGCGTCGCGCCTGCTTTGAGCACTCTAATTTTTTCAAAGTAAACTTGCCGGTCACCCGAGACAACCGGTGAAGATCATCAGGGGAAACCGGCTGGCCTGTTCAGAACGGACAGTGACCGCCGGTAGGCGGACCATCCGTCTGGAACTGAGATCCAACTACGAGCTTTTTAACCGCAACAACTTTAATATACGCTATTGGAGCTAGAATTACCGCGGCTGCTGGCACTAGACTTGCCCTCCAATGGATAATCGTTAAAGGATTTAGAGTGTACTCATTCCAATTACGGGGTCTCAAAAGAGTCCCGTATTGTTATTTTTCGTCACTACCTCCCCGTTCCGGGAGTGGGTAATTTGCGCGCCTGCTGCCTTCCTTGGATGTGGTAGCCGTTTCTCAGGCTCCCTCTCCGGAATCGAACCCTGATTCCCCGTCACCCGTTACAACCATGGTAGGCGCGTAACCTACCATCGACAGTTGATAAGGCAGACACTTGAAAGATACGTCGCCGGGACGAGCCCGTGCGATCAGCCCAAAGTTATACAGAGTCACCACAGTTCACGGACACGAGGCCCGATTGGTTTTGGTCTAATAAAAGCGCTCGTCCCCGAAGGTCGGAGCTCTGCTGCATGTATTAGCTCTAGAATTGCCACAGTTATCCAAGTAGTAAAGTACGATCCAAGGAACCATAACTGATTTAATGAGCCATTCGCGGTTTCGCCTTAATACGGCATGTACTTAGACATGCATGGCTTAATCTTTGAGACAAGCATATGACTACTGGCAGGATCAACCAGGTATCTTTCGTAACCGACCCGCTTTCGAGGGTGGAAACTTTTCGTTCGGGGATTTCTCCGCCGAATCCAATTCTTCGAGTCGCGGCCCACGTGTCGGCAGGCCGCGGGGGGCCCGAGATGGGCCCCGCGTCACTTCTCGAATCGAATTTTTAACATGTCATTCTCTAGACGGTTCGGTACTCACGACGTCCCCGACTGCTTCTTTCGCAGCGGGGCGAGTTTTCGGAGGCGTCGAGCTTTTTCGGTGCGTAGGGCACAATGGCAGAGAACCCTTTTCTTCGTTCATTGCGACTGCGTTACACCTGCTCGACGCGGAGGTCGAGAGGCTCGCACAGAGGCCGAGACAATTTGGAAGCGGCGAGAGTCTCCAACACAGAACGTGTTCGATCGGCTCGCCTAGCAGACACAGGTGTCCACATATATAAGGCGCAGCATATCCACAGCTTTTTCCGATTTTTTACCAACTACCACCACTTCGGCCTATTTTGTCGGAACTGCAGTCGTTTCCGACACGCGATCTTGCTTGCATGCTGGACGCGATTTCGTCATGCCGCACAAAGTGTCTTTCGCCGCCGGTTCACTCGACGCGACATGCGTACTTACGCCGCATCAGCGGGACATAGAATCCAAAAGCGTTTCCCACTTAGAAATAATTCTCCACTTAGAACTATTTTCATTTTTGAACTTTGAAATTTGTTACGACTTTGAAATATTTTTCGACTTAGAAATAATTTTCCACTTAGAAACATATCAAAACTTAGAAATAAATCTCGACTTCGAATTAATTCAAATCTCAATCAAAGCACAACGGATCGAGATGAAATACTTCACAACGGATCCAGAACAAGCACAACGGATCGAGATCGGAGAAACACATCGAAGCATTGATTTGGAACTTGCAAATAAACGACGCTTCTCTCACCTTTCTACATAGTACCAATCGGAAGAGGAATAAACGGGCTTCAAAATTCTTCAATCGGATCCATAAATAGTGCAACGTGCAAGACGCAAGAAAAGCACGAAACAAGCCTCTACGCAAGCACTCCATACGGACAACGAGTGGATATTGACAACAACTCGCATCGCTTTTGCCACGTTCCTCCTACGAAGCCAAACTGTTGCAAGTTATATTCAAAAAGTACAAAAGTTGCGCTACAAAAGGCAACAATCCGCGAGGATTTCTTTTGAAATGCAAAAGAGATATAAGAGTGTGTAAACCATGACCACGTCGTTAAGGTAAGCAGCGATGTCGATGTCATCAAATTCGAATAAAAAACGTTTGCGACGCTTCATTAACTCCGCTAATCGTGCTCAAGTATTATTGATATCCATTGCACAATATGGCATAACAATTTCCTTATCAAACCTACACCTAATTACTTAAAACTCGACAAAAGTATGCCCATACGCTGTCAACTTTCTTTAAGGCCACTGGTCCGCAATGAAGATTTTCAAATGGATAAACACTCCAATTTGGATATCTATATTCACGTTATCTTGCATAAATAAGGAACCTATTCATATTAAATTAACGATACGATGCTTACTTTTAAGAATCTGTTATTGTATAGCACACAATATTCATAACTATCCAGCAATGGCGTCTTATGCATTGCCTGATCGAGATAACGACGCTTTCTTTCCCAACATTCCGTTTCAAAACAATAACCGTTGGTTGCCTTTTCAAAATTCAAATTGAATGTTTAATATTAATATTAGGAAGGTTTATTATTAATATAATCCCAACAATATTCATCAGAAATAAGCATAAGGTGCTCATAATGCATCTGCACCCTTCATATCATTTGAAACCACATATTTAATTAGCGTATCAAGACAAACTTGATGGAAATTACAAATTAATGAAACTGAAATGATACTGTACCTGGTTCACTAACCAAGAAACGTTTAAATGCACTTGCGTGGCACAGCGTTGCGGAGACCCGTCATTTGTGGTTTGACAAGTTCCTTTTGTTGAAAATTACAATTCTAAATCTCCATTTTAAGTAGCTTTCAATACATTGCAATGCCATTTGCTTTATTAAGACTGTTAAAACTTTATCAATTCATTTATAATGTCAAATGATACTCAACACACATAGTTACGCCATGTTACAAATTTGCATCGCGTTTGAATCCTTTTATATTTCATTCACGATTGGTGGAAATGCAATTTTCGGTACATTCGAAATTGTTACAAAATTCATCTATATAATATTGGCTACATCTCACTACCTCGGTTTTCCTCAAAATGTACAGGCATTGCAATTTTTTTTATGAAGTTTTGGTGGGTTTACGCAAAAATGTAGCCTATTCAGTTTTGCTGCCATGTTTTGTTGGGCAATTTCAAAAAAATGTAGAGGTTGCTGCAGCCCTCCATTGTAAGCTTTTTTTTATTACATCCCATCATTATTGTAACTGAATAACAAACATTTGTAGTTTTTCCAATGTATTCCTTCTATATATATAATAATTTGGCTTCATTTCTGTGTCTTATGACAACGACTTCAATCACCAATCTTCTAAATGCACGAATTTCCAGCCAATCACAATATATCTTTTGAAATTTGACTAATACATCTGGCAACAGCAACAACTTGGATTCGCTATATTTTGTTTTTCTTATTACAATTTACAGATATAAATTATTGCCTATTTAAAACGTATTGATTTAATAGTTACGATGATTGCAAGAATAAATAGATCCAAGATATGTACATTTCTTTTAGATTAGAATTCCGGATAAATCAGACTTTTCGGAAGAGTTATCTGCTGGAACATGTTCTGGAGGTCGCCGGGTTGCATTCAGCGCTAAATCGCCAATTTAAAAAAAAAATCGCTGAGAGGCGTTGTTCAGTAAATCTGAACCTATACTCATCTTTAATCAGTGCAAATTCAGCTATTACGAATTAAAAACTATCAAAATAACGAATAAAATTTCAACCCATTCAAATTCACAATCTCATATGAAAATTTAAAAAACAACTTTTGGCGAAATATGGCTAATTTTCTCGCCAAATTTGATTTTCAAAAAATTCCGGTTGATTAAATGCTGGATAATTGGCCTTTCACTCTTTCATTTTATTTTCCAAGTATCACAAAAAAGATTAAGTGAACATATGATTGCTTCGTTAAGAAATTTCGATAAGCAACTTTAATCATTTTGGCGCTTCGTACAAAACCAGCCCGTAAATTTTAATTGTTCAATTAAATAACCGATCTTTTTTAAATATATGTACACAACTGCTTACTTTGGTTGTTTTCCAACAACTTTCTACTACGTTGCCACAATGTCCCTGCTTAACGCGTCTCGACAGCAACAGAATAATGACGTGGCAAGTATAATAAATAATAAAAGGTTCAGTTTCATGGCATTATGCAGCTGAAATAGCTTTATGCTAGGGCATATTTTAATTGCTTCTCTTTAAGACGATCAAAGCTAGCCAAGGGGATTGCATAGCAATCCAGGGGGTTGGCGAGCGTCAGTGAGCAGGGGGCGGAGCCCCCTAGTATACTTATAATTTAATAAGAAATCAAGTTTGGCCAATCCTAAAATAATCCTTTGATTAAGTACTAATTTGATTGGTATTGAATTTCATAGTTCAATGACAAGACATTAAGAATGGCATTCAAATTTAAAGTATCAGCTTTCCTTACTTTGTTCATTTCTAAAACGACTTCAGCATAGGCTACTTGAAGCATAATTACTGTATAAACAATCAAATATTCCAGTAACTTTCATTGCAACGTTCATACATAATGCTACACATGTGTCACAAACCTCTGAATATCAATTGATTTTAATTACAAAAGCGCTTGTAACACAATAAGAGGGTGTCCCATAACAATTCACAGGGTTCCTAGACTTTTCCAGGCATTTTAATTAAATTTCCAGGTTTCATTTCAATTCGAAGTAAACAGTTAAAATTTTAAACAAGGATTCTACAGAATAAAAAAAAAAAAAATTACAAGATTTTAATATGCATTTTCATCAATTAATAAATAAAAAAAAGGGGAAATCCACCTTTTGGTGGTGTATCACTAAATACTGACACGAACATAAATTCATCAGAGATACATTCTTTTTCCCTGACAATTCAAAATCCCATTTCATTATAATACCAATTTCAAACGGGAAAATAACACAATTCGTACTACAACTACAGACCGTTCAACACTATTCAATTATTGCATACTGACAAAACACACAATACGCATTTTATTTATGCATATATAAGCAGTTCAAATTCATTATCCTATGTTTACCCATTTCAATTATACACTATAAGAATTAATTTGATACTTGCGGGTTTTATTCTTTTCATTTCTGTCAAGGATGGATATTCACATGCAACCTAACTTAAAAATATAAATGCTGAAAGTCGAAAATGTACTTTTTTACAAAATTCATTAACAAAATCAAATGAATACATGGAATAAAAACTTCAGGCGGCCATCTTCATTGAATAATCAGACCGGGACCTACAGCTTAACGTGGATTCCGAACCACCAAAAACATCCACGTCCAAATCTTCGGGATTTAAACCCGGCACTTTTGGCATGTTCCAGAGCGCTAACCACACAGCCATCAGGTGGACTTGCAGTACAACAGAACAATGAATTAGCATTTACTTTATATTTCTAAATATTTGTTAGTATTAATTATGTAAAAACAAAAGTTAAGTATGTACATAGAGGCACTTCAAGAATTTCTTTCCCGCAATGCATCTACGAATGCTTGAGTACGTGTTGTACAAGAAGGCCATTAAACATTACGGTCAAAATGGTAACTCATCTTAATCGCCAAATTTGGCGACACTTTCGGTGTACACTCCAGGTACATGTACTTCTGGCTTTTCGAATGCAATGTGGAGAATTCTCCTAATTACTATCTACGGAAGATTCACAAAGGAAGGCCAATAGAGCGGGTGATCGAGTTTGTACTTTGTTGCCAGTCATCAAGCATTGAATCTTTAGCGTTCTAGTTTTTAACTGCTGTTTGCGATACATTGTTGTGTAAAGAACTGTATCGAGTGCATTACAACAGGAAGAACAGAATCTGCAAAGAGTCATGCATCGAAATAAATCTCTTCCAAGTTTTTAATCTGCTTTGGCTACAAACTATCTTTCGAAACTAGCCGTTTGTTTCGTAATTAATAACGCACTTACATTTCTCTAATGTGGTAGATATTAGTCACGGGAAATTTAACAAACGGCTTTTACAATTTGTTAAACACAATTGCACGAGATAGTACTTTTAAATAGTGAGGACAAGTGTTTGGTTTTCTAGTTAGTTTTAGGAGAAAGAAGCGAAATGGCAGATGTGTGTTTGGAAATTTTTGCTAACATTAACAAAAGGCAGCGATAGATATTCAAACTCAAATTACAATTACCATTGTTGTGCATTAACGTAAAACTAAATTTACTTCAGTTGTATATAAATATTCATTCAAATTAATTTTTTTAAAAATGATCGTTGCATTAATCACAGTTTTCTTTAAAAATCCTTTCCCATTCATTGCTTACTACATATTACATGGAAGATTATTGATTGATTGGTTTACAAAATCAGATTACATTTGTATATGCCTATAGTATTCATATATATTTAATTTATTGCATTTATTACGTAGTATAACCTCGATCCAAAAACAAAATTACTCATTTCGCAGAAAAATCAAGATGAAACACAAATTCACAGAAACAGCTTAAGTTTTTCTTTCTTCATCCAGGGAAAACCTGAAAAATATACAAACATCAGTCATTACAACGCTCGTCATATAACTTTTATCAAATGAGACATTCATTATAGCCCAAATATTTATTATCGTCTCCTCCAGCATAAAAATATAAGTCTTTTAAACAATTACAAAGCTCCACCACCTGGTGGTTAAAATATAAATTTACATGTAAAAAGATATTTCTCGAGCGGCACTGCACATCGGGAGAAATTTTAGTTAACAATTACTATAGTCCTTTAAAAAAGGAAAATAAAAAATAAAAAAAAATGACTGCTTGACAGCAAGCATTACATTTCATAATTTGTCGTGGGACAAACTCGTTGCGTTGCCTGACCGCTGTAAAGCAATGGCGCTGCGAGCGTAGTTAGGCTGTTGCGTTGCCCGACCGCTGCAAAGCAATGGCGCAGCGAGCGTAGTTAGGCGAGTTTGAATAAGCAGGGATCAATTAGCATAAAACTAAATGGATTGAGTGATTTGAAAGAAATTTGCTTTGCTACAGTCTGGCCTTTAAATCAACAATAAAATATTAGTTTAAGTAATGCAAAATATTCATTTTTCAAAGGGTTCGTTCAAATTCAACGACCGGGAAATCATTTAGTAATCGTCACCACTAAAAATTGAAATCCCGTACAAACATAACTATTACTCTGCCTGGGTGGATGGGTGGGGGCTTGTGGGATGGTTTTTTTCGAACTAATGACACAGTTTTTTCGAACGAATGACACAGCATCAATTAGCATAAAACTAAATGGATTGAGTGATTTGAAAGAAATTTGAAAAAATTTTCGAACGAATGACACAGCGTCTGTATGGTAGACGAAGAACATATGGTAGGTGTTGCAATTAACCTGTTAAGAAGTAAACAATTCACTAACAAATCGTTAAAAAAAACACGCGACAACCGTAGACTACAACATTAGAAAAATTCAAAAACGGAATAGTAAAACCCGCTTCTTCAAAAGTGGGAGAGAAAATAAGACGACACAAAATAAGCGACTTAAAAATGGAACAGAAAGCATGTACATCCAATCTTTTCTTAGGTCAAACAAGGTACAAACACGGAAACTTGTACACAGGGTTCCCACTCAAATCACAGAATGAAAATTAATGACTTTTAAGGACCTAAATAATGTTTTTATTTTCAAGCATCATATCTGTATTTAAATTTTTATTAAAGTATATTCTATCAAAAAAGTTAAAGTTGGTGGATTCGCAAATACGTCGGAAAATTTTGATACGGTGCAGATACGTGGTGGTCACGCGGGGATAGCAAGTCCGAGTTGTATTTTTATAAATTCTGCAGCTGGACAACATCTGTAAAAATTAAGGACTTTTAAGGACCTCTAAGCAAGGACTTTTAAGGAATAGAAAACAAGTTCCAAATAAAAGAACTCTTAATGACTCTCTATG
>CAXBTE010000204.1:7500-17500 GCA_963978545.1 Linyphia triangularis | reverse complement strand
CCGCGGGTCGTCCGCCGCCAACGAAGCCGACGAGTCGCAGGGCCACGGAGTCGGTCCGTGCGCCCGCAGTCCGGTCGTGCTCCTGCTACGGACCTACACCCGCTTCCAAGGGGAGGAGACGTCGAAGCCCAAAGAGGCCTCTTTCTTGCCACGGTCGGGACGCGTGCCGTGCGACGAGACCCGCTAACAACCGGCGGCCAATCGGAGAAAGGCTGCCGGCCAACTGCGTCGTCTCGCCCTTAAGGCCGCGACCCAACCGGTTGCGGCGTCCTTCGGACGGGAAGCAAATGCGTCGGTCGGACTCGAAGCGCGGCGCCGGGACGGCCCCGTCACGGGAACCTTCTTCTCCATCTCCCGGCGCGCGTCTCGTCTTCCCGGCTGAATGCTCCCGCCACAGGATTTCGAGGGCCCACCTGTTTACCTCTGAACAGTTTCACGTACTTTTGAACTCTCTCTTCAAAGTTCTTTGCAACTTTCCCTCACGGTACTTGTTTGCTATCGGTCTCACGGCGGTATTTAGCCTTAGGTGGAGTTTACCACCCGATTAGAGCTGCACTCCCAAGCAACTCGACTCCAAGGAGATCGCATCCGGCGTCGACCTAGCAGCTATGGGCCTCGCACCCACTGTGGGCAACAGCCCCGGTCAGGGGGACTTGCTGCAGAGTCTGCCGCCGGCACGCTCACTCCTAAACGCCACATTTCCCCGCGCCCTTGCGAGCGGGGGATTCGGCGCTGGGCTCTTCCCGTTTCGTTCGCCATTACTCGGGGAATCCCTGTTGGTTTCTTTTCCTCCGCTTATTTATATGCTTAAATTCAGCGGGTCATCTCGTCTGATCTGAGGTCGACAGTAAATATTTTTTCTCCCATCCGAAAACGGAGGAAGGACGGAAAGGCGGTCGTGCCAGCATCGAGCCGAAGGCCCGTCAAGGCGGAGAAAATACTCGTCTTCTCCAGCCGACGGGCGTGCACATCGGCGACGCTTCTTTCGACCGGTGAGGATTCCGTTTCTACTTACTTGAGCCGGCGGAAAACGAGTTTTCCGGTGCGGCCAATTGGAAACGAATTTCCTAGGCAAGTCTTATCCGACCCTCAGACAGGCGAGGCCCCGGGTAGGACCCGAGGCCGCAATGTGCGTTCGAAAAATCAGTGCTCAATGTGTCCTGCAATTCACACCAAATCTCGCAGCTGGCTGCGTTCTTCATCGACCCGTGAGCCGAGTGATCCACTGTTCAGAGTTGTAATTTTTTTTTTTTATGACTCGCTCCCTAAAGAGCTCGTCGTAGTGCGTTCGAATTTTTCAATTTAAAGAGACACTTCCGACCGGAGTCGGAAGAGGACGCCTTCGGTGCGGTGCGTTCTGCGACGCAGCTCTTCAAGCCTAGCCTCCCCCTCTGCAATAGAGAAGAGAAGACCTCCCTCCTGCCGAAAACGCGGCCGGGAACAAAGTAGGCACACCCTCGGCAAGGCGTCGCGGTGCGTTCGAACGGAGACCTCTCCACCGCCGTCCGACGGGTGCAGGCTCCTTTCCTCGGACTCCCGGGGAGGGGAGAGAGAGGAGAGTTTTTCAAAACAACTCCCAAGAGGGGAATCGATTTCGATAATGATCCTTCCGCAGGTTCACCTACGGAAACCTTGTTACGACTTTTACTTCCTCTAAATGATCAAGTTTGGTCATCTTTCCGGCACGTCGGCTCGACCCGAAAGCCAATCCGAGCGCCAGTCCGAAGACCTCACTAAATCATTCAATCGGTAGTAGCGACGGGCGGTGTGAACAAAGGCCAGGGACATAATCAACATGAGCTGATGACTCACGCTTACTAGGTGTTCCTCGTTCAAGCAAAACAATTACAATTTGCTATCCCCAGCACGAAGGAGGTTCAACGGGTTACCCAGTCCTGTCGGACAGGGAAAGCACACGCTGGTTCCTTCAATGTAGCGCGCGTGCGGCCCCGGACATCAAAGGGCATCACAGACCTGCTATTGCTCTGTTTCGTGCGGCTAAACGCCGCCCGTCCCTCTAAGAAGAACGTCCGACTCGGAGGATCGGAACGTCTATTTAGCAGGCTAGAGTCTCGTTCGTTAACGGAATTAACCAGACAAATCGCTCCACCAACTAAGAGCGGCCATGCACCACCACCCACAGAATCAAGAAAGAGCTCTCAATCTGTCAATCCTTCCTGTGTCCGGGCCAGGTGAGTTTTCGCGTGTTGAGTCAAATTAAGCCGCAGGCTCCACACCTTGTGTGGCCTTCCGTCAATTCCTTTAAGTTTCAGCTTTGCAACCATACTTCCCCCGGAACCCAAAAGCTTTGGTTTCCCGGAAGCTGCCCGGCGTGTCATTTGAGGAACACAGCCGGATCGCTGGCTGGCATCGTTTATGGTTAGAACTAGGGCGGTATCTGATCGCCTTCGAGCCTCTAACTTTCGTTCTTGATTAATGGAAACATTCTTGGCAAATGCTTTCGCAGTAGTTCGTCTTGCGACGGTCCAAGAATTTCACCTCTAGCGTCGCAGTACGGATGCCCCCGTCTGTCCCTCTTAATCATTACCTCGCGTTCCGAAAACCAACAAAATAGAACCGAGGTCCTATTCCATTATTCCATGCACCATTATCCAGGCGTCGCGCCTGCTTTGAGCACTCTAATTTTTTCAAAGTAAACTTGCCGGTCACCCGAGACAACCGGTGAAGATCATCAGGGGAAACCGGCTGGCCTGTTCAGAACGGACAGTGACCGCCGGTAGGCGGACCATCCGTCTGGAACTGAGATCCAACTACGAGCTTTTTAACCGCAACAACTTTAATATACGCTATTGGAGCTAGAATTATCGCGGCTGCTGGCACTAGACTTGCCCTCCAATGGATAATCGTTAAAGGATTTAGAGTGTACTCATTCCAATTACGGGGTCTCAAAAGAGTCCCGTATTGTTATTTTTCGTCACTACCTCCCCGTTCCGGGAGTGGGTAATTTGCGCGCCTGCTGCCTTCCTTGGATGTGGTAGCCGTTTCTCAGGCTCCCTCTCCGGAATCGAACCCTGATTCCCCGTCACCCGTTACAACCATGGTAGGCGCGTAACCTACCATCGACAGTTGATAAGGCAGACACTTGAAAGATACGTCGCCGGGACGAGCCCGTGCGATCAGCCCAAAGTTATACAGAGTCACCACAGTTCACGGACACGAGGCCCGATTGGTTTTGGTCTAATAAAAGCGCTCGTCCCCGAAGGTCGGAGCTCTGCTGCATGTATTAGCTCTAGAATTGCCACAGTTATCCAAGTAGTAAAGTACGATCCAAGGAACCATAACTGATTTAATGAGCCATTCGCGGTTTCGCCTTAATACGGCATGTACTTAGACATGCATGGCTTAATCTTTGAGACAAGCATATGACTACTGGCAGGATCAACCAGGTATCTTTCGTAACCGACCCGCTTTCGAGGGTGGAAACTTTTCGTTCGGGGATTTCTCCGCCGAATCCAATTCTTCGAGTCGCGGCCCACGTGTCGGCAGGCCGCGGGGGGCCCGAGATGGGCCCCGCGTCACTTCTCGAATCGAATTTTTAACATGTCATTCTCTAGACGGTTCGGTACTCACGACGTCCCCGACTGCTTCTTTCGCAGCGGGGCGAGTTTTCGGAGGCGTCGAGCTTTTTCGGTGCGTAGGGCACAATGGCAGAGAACCCTTTTCTTCGTTCATTGCGACTGCGTTACACCTGCTCGACGCGGAGGTCGAGAGGCTCGCACAGAGGCCGAGACAATTTGGAAGCGGCGAGAGTCTCCAACACAGAACGTGTTCGATCGGCTCGCCTAGCAGACACAGGTGTCCACATATATAAGGCGCAGCATATCCACAGCTTTTTCCGATTTTTTACCAACTACCACCACTTCGGCCTATTTTGTCGGAACTGCAGTCGTTTCCGACACGCGATCTTGCTTGCATGCTGGACGCGATTTCGTCATGCCGCACAAAGTGTCTTTCGCCGCCGGTTCACTCGACGCGACATGCGTACTTACGCCGCATCAGCGGGACATAGAATCCAAAAGCGTTTCCCACTTAGAAATAATTCTCCACTTAGAACTATTTTCATTTTTGAACTTTGAAATTTGTTACGACTTTGAAATATTTTTCGACTTAGAAATAATTTTCCACTTAGAAACATATCAAAACTTAGAAATAAATCTCGACTTCGAATTAATTCAAATCTCAATCAAAGCACAACGGATCGAGATGAAATACTTCACAACGGATCCAGAACAAGCACAACGGATCGAGATCGGAGAAACACATCGAAGCATTGATTTGGAACTTGCAAATAAACGACGCTTCTCTCACCTTTCTACATAGTACCAATCGGAAGAGGAATAAACGGGCTTCAAAATTCTTCAATCGGATCCATAAATAGTGCAACGTGCAAGACGCAAGAAAAGCACGAAACAAGCCTCTACGCAAGCACTCCATACGGACAACGAGTGGATATTGACAACAACTCGCATCGCTTTTGCCACGTTCCTCCTACGAAGCCAAACTGTTGCAAGTTATATTCAAAAAGTACAAAAGTTGCGCTACAAAAGGCAACAATCCGCGAGGATTTCTTTTGAAATGCAAAAGAGATATAAGAGTGTGTAAACCATGACCACGTCGTTAAGGTAAGCAGCGATGTCGATGTCATCAAATTCGAATAAAAAACGTTTGCGACGCTTCATTAACTCCGCTAATCGTGCTCAAGTATTATTGATATCCATTGCACAATATGGCATAACAATTTCCTTATCAAACCTACACCTAATTACTTAAAACTCGACAAAAGTATGCCCATACGCTGTCAACTTTCTTTAAGGCCACTGGTCCGCAATGAAGATTTTCAAATGGATAAACACTCCAATTTGGATATCTATATTCACGTTATCTTGCATAAATAAGGAACCTATTCATATTAAATTAACGATACGATGCTTACTTTTAAGAATCTGTTATTGTATAGCACACAATATTCATAACTATCCAGCAATGGCGTCTTATGCATTGCCTGATCGAGATAACGACGCTTTCTTTCCCAACATTCCGTTTCAAAACAATAACCGTTGGTTGCCTTTTCAAAATTCAAATTGAATGTTTAATATTAATATTAGGAAGGTTTATTATTAATATAATCCCAACAATATTCATCAGAAATAAGCATAAGGTGCTCATAATGCATCTGCACCCTTCATATCATTTGAAACCACATATTTAATTAGCGTATCAAGACAAACTTGATGGAAATTACAAATTAATGAAACTGAAATGATACTGTACCTGGTTCACTAACCAAGAAACGTTTAAATGCACTTGCGTGGCACAGCGTTGCGGAGACCCGTCATTTGTGGTTTGACAAGTTCCTTTTGTTGAAAATTACAATTCTAAATCTCCATTTTAAGTAGCTTTCAATACATTGCAATGCCATTTGCTTTATTAAGACTGTTAAAACTTTATCAATTCATTTATAATGTCAAATGATACTCAACACACATAGTTACGCCATGTTACAAATTTGCATCGCGTTTGAATCCTTTTATATTTCATTCACGATTGGTGGAAATGCAATTTTCGGTACATTCGAAATTGTTACAAAATTCATCTATATAATATTGGCTACATCTCACTACCTCGGTTTTCCTCAAAATGTACAGGCATTGCAATTTTTTTTATGAAGTTTTGGTGGGTTTACGCAAAAATGTAGCCTATTCAGTTTTGCTGCCATGTTTTGTTGGGCAATTTCAAAAAAATGTAGAGGTTGCTGCAGCCCTCCATTGTAAGCTTTTTTTTATTACATCCCATCATTATTGTAACTGAATAACAAACATTTGTAGTTTTTCCAATGTATTCCTTCTATATATATAATAATTTGGCTTCATTTCTGTGTCTTATGACAACGACTTCAATCACCAATCTTCTAAATGCACGAATTTCCAGCCAATCACAATATATCTTTTGAAATTTGACTAATACATCTGGCAACAGCAACAACTTGGATTCGCTATATTTTGTTTTTCTTATTACAATTTACAGATATAAATTATTGCCTATTTAAAACGTATTGATTTAATAGTTACGATGATTGCAAGAATAAATAGATCCAAGATATGTACATTTCTTTTAGATTAGAATTCCGGATAAATCAGACTTTTCGGAAGAGTTATCTGCTGGAACATGTTCTGGAGGTCGCCGGGTTGCATTCAGCGCTAAATCGCCAATTTAAAAAAAAAATCGCTGAGAGGCGTTGTTCAGTAAATCTGAACCTATACTCATCTTTAATCAGTGCAAATTCAGCTATTACGAATTAAAAACTATCAAAATAACGAATAAAATTTCAACCCATTCAAATTCACAATCTCATATGAAAATTTAAAAAACAACTTTTGGCGAAATATGGCTAATTTTCTCGCCAAATTTGATTTTCAAAAAATTCCGGTTGATTAAATGCTGGATAATTGGCCTTTCACTCTTTCATTTTATTTTCCAAGTATCACAAAAAAGATTAAGTGAACATATGATTGCTTCGTTAAGAAATTTCGATAAGCAACTTTAATCATTTTGGCGCTTCGTACAAAACCAGCCCGTAAATTTTAATTGTTCAATTAAATAACCGATCTTTTTTAAATATATGTACACAACTGCTTACTTTGGTTGTTTTCCAACAACTTTCTACTACGTTGCCACAATGTCCCTGCTTAACGCGTCTCGACAGCAACAGAATAATGACGTGGCAAGTATAATAAATAATAAAAGGTTCAGTTTCATGGCATTATGCAGCTGAAATAGCTTTATGCTAGGGCATATTTTAATTGCTTCTCTTTAAGACGATCAAAGCTAGCCAAGGGGATTGCATAGCAATCCAGGGGGTTGGCGAGCGTCAGTGAGCAGGGGGCGGAGCCCCCTAGTATACTTATAATTTAATAAGAAATCAAGTTTGGCCAATCCTAAAATAATCCTTTGATTAAGTACTAATTTGATTGGTATTGAATTTCATAGTTCAATGACAAGACATTAAGAATGGCATTCAAATTTAAAGTATCAGCTTTCCTTACTTTGTTCATTTCTAAAACGACTTCAGCATAGGCTACTTGAAGCATAATTACTGTATAAACAATCAAATATTCCAGTAACTTTCATTGCAACGTTCATACATAATGCTACACATGTGTCACAAACCTCTGAATATCAATTGATTTTAATTACAAAAGCGCTTGTAACACAATAAGAGGGTGTCCCATAACAATTCACAGGGTTCCTAGACTTTTCCAGGCATTTTAATTAAATTTCCAGGTTTCATTTCAATTCGAAGTAAACAGTTAAAATTTTAAACAAGGATTCTACAGAATAAAAAAAAAAAAAATTACAAGATTTTAATATGCATTTTCATCAATTAATAAATAAAAAAAAGGGGAAATCCACCTTTTGGTGGTGTATCACTAAATACTGACACGAACATAAATTCATCAGAGATACATTCTTTTTCCCTGACAATTCAAAATCCCATTTCATTATAATACCAATTTCAAACGGGAAAATAACACAATTCGTACTACAACTACAGACCGTTCAACACTATTCAATTATTGCATACTGACAAAACACACAATACGCATTTTATTTATGCATATATAAGCAGTTCAAATTCATTATCCTATGTTTACCCATTTCAATTATACACTATAAGAATTAATTTGATACTTGCGGGTTTTATTCTTTTCATTTCTGTCAAGGATGGATATTCACATGCAACCTAACTTAAAAATATAAATGCTGAAAGTCGAAAATGTACTTTTTTACAAAATTCATTAACAAAATCAAATGAATACATGGAATAAAAACTTCAGGCGGCCATCTTCATTGAATAATCAGACCGGGACCTACAGCTTAACGTGGATTCCGAACCACCAAAAACATCCACGTCCAAATCTTCGGGATTTAAACCCGGCACTTTTGGCATGTTCCAGAGCGCTAACCACACAGCCATCAGGTGGACTTGCAGTACAACAGAACAATGAATTAGCATTTACTTTATATTTCTAAATATTTGTTAGTATTAATTATGTAAAAACAAAAGTTAAGTATGTACATAGAGGCACTTCAAGAATTTCTTTCCCGCAATGCATCTACGAATGCTTGAGTACGTGTTGTACAAGAAGGCCATTAAACATTACGGTCAAAATGGTAACTCATCTTAATCGCCAAATTTGGCGACACTTTCGGTGTACACTCCAGGTACATGTACTTCTGGCTTTTCGAATGCAATGTGGAGAATTCTCCTAATTACTATCTACGGAAGATTCACAAAGGAAGGCCAATAGAGCGGGTGATCGAGTTTGTACTTTGTTGCCAGTCATCAAGCATTGAATCTTTAGCGTTCTAGTTTTTAACTGCTGTTTGCGATACATTGTTGTGTAAAGAACTGTATCGAGTGCATTACAACAGGAAGAACAGAATCTGCAAAGAGTCATGCATCGAAATAAATCTCTTCCAAGTTTTTAATCTGCTTTGGCTACAAACTATCTTTCGAAACTAGCCGTTTGTTTCGTAATTAATAACGCACTTACATTTCTCTAATGTGGTAGATATTAGTCACGGGAAATTTAACAAACGGCTTTTACAATTTGTTAAACACAATTGCACGAGATAGTACTTTTAAATAGTGAGGACAAGTGTTTGGTTTTCTAGTTAGTTTTAGGAGAAAGAAGCGAAATGGCAGATGTGTGTTTGGAAATTTTTGCTAACATTAACAAAAGGCAGCGATAGATATTCAAACTCAAATTACAATTACCATTGTTGTGCATTAACGTAAAACTAAATTTACTTCAGTTGTATATAAATATTCATTCAAATTAATTTTTTTAAAAATGATCGTTGCATTAATCACAGTTTTCTTTAAAAATCCTTTCCCATTCATTGCTTACTACATATTACATGGAAGATTATTGATTGATTGGTTTACAAAATCAGATTACATTTGTATATGCCTATAGTATTCATATATATTTAATTTATTGCATTTATTACGTAGTATAACCTCGATCCAAAAACAAAATTACTCATTTCGCAGAAAAATCAAGATGAAACACAAATTCACAGAAACAGCTTAAGTTTTTCTTTCTTCATCCAGGGAAAACCTGAAAAATATACAAACATCAGTCATTACAACGCTCGTCATATAACTTTTATCAAATGAGACATTCATTATAGCCCAAATATTTATTATCGTCTCCTCCAGCATAAAAATATAAGTCTTTTAAACAATTACAAAGCTCCACCACCTGGTGGTTAAAATATAAATTTACATGTAAAAAGATATTTCTCGAGCGGCACTGCACATCGGGAGAAATTTTAGTTAACAATTACTATAGTCCTTTAAAAAAGGAAAATAAAAAATAAAAAAAAATGACTGCTTGACAGCAAGCATTACATTTCATAATTTGTCGTGGGACAAACTCGTTGCGTTGCCTGACCGCTGTAAAGCAATGGCGCTGCGAGCGTAGTTAGGCTGTTGCGTTGCCCGACCGCTGCAAAGCAATGGCGCAGCGAGCGTAGTTAGGCGAGTTTGAATAAGCAGGGATCAATTAGCATAAAACTAAATGGATTGAGTGATTTGAAAGAAATTTGCTTTGCTACAGTCTGGCCTTTAAATCAACAATAAAATATTAGTTTAAGTAATGCAAAATATTCATTTTTCAAAGGGTTCGTTCAAATTCAACGACCGGGAAATCATTTAGTAATCGTCACCACTAAAAATTGAAATCCCGTACAAACATAACTATTACTCTGCCTGGGTGGATGGGTGGGGGCTTGTGGGATGGTTTTTTTCGAACTAATGACACAGTTTTTTCGAACGAATGACACAGCATCAATTAGCATAAAACTAAATGGATTGAGTGATTTGAAAGAAATTTGAAAAAATTTTCGAACGAATGACACAGCGTCTGTATGGTAGACGAAGAACATATGGTAGGTGTTGCAATTAACCTGT
>CAXBTE010000203.1:0-38028 GCA_963978545.1 Linyphia triangularis | reverse complement strand
AAAAGAATGGTCACCCTCCCAAGTACTGACCGCGCCCGATGATGCTTGACTTGGGTGATCGAACGAGAGCAGGTTTGTTCATCATGGTATGGCCGTTGACACAAGTAAAGTACACGAGATTGATGACCTCTCACTATAATGAAAGGTCACCCTCCCAAGTACTGACCGCGCCCGATGATGCTTGACTTCGGTGATCGTGGTGGCGTCCTCTATGATTTGGAAACTATATCATAAGATATAATGGTTTTCTTACACAGATAGATTTTGGAAAGGTGGTATTGATGGGGTTATTAATTTTGGAGGTGTGATATCGATGGGGAATTGGGGGTCCAGGATATATAAATATATTTAGATATGTGAATAAACAGGGAAAAAGGTACATTAAATTGTTTTATGTAAGGATGGGGGGAAGGGGTTGCAACCCTGTCCCTGACAATTGGAGTTTATGCAGCTAGTATTATAAAGGAATTGGAGAGTGAAGTCCAAATAAATCCCTAAAAATATTGAGAGGAAGGAATAGTTGCATATCCTCTAAATACTTAAAATAGATGCATAGGAATAGGGTATTTAAATTGATCCAAACATTTTTTAGAACAAGCAAGTAGGTACTCATGAAAAACTAAAACATTCAAAAAGATTATGAAAATAATGTAATAGCCTGTTCATGATTGAAGTCCTCCTCAACTATAAAATGATATTGTGCAGGGAGTTATTTAAAAAAAAAAAAAAAAAAAAGGCAGTATGTCAAGGGAAGATACACTTTTTGGCCCTGAAAAGGACCATTGTTTGGGTCCACAGACGATTGACAAAAACAATTGGAATAATACACATATGGAAACAACAATGTACAATGACATAACTGTGTGTGTCACAACAATGTAAACGAAGAAACACAGTAATGTAGTGTTTGTCTAAGCGAGTTACAGGGATAGCATTGAAGGAGTATCTACAAAAATCAAAAGAATGCCAACAGCACGCAACAGCAGCAAAAGAATGGTCACCCTCCCAAGTACTGACCGCGCCCGATGATGCTTGACTTGGGTGATCGAACGAGAGCAGGTTTGTTCATCATGGTATGGCCGTTGACACAAGTAAAGTACACGAGATTGATGACCTCTCACTATAATGAAAGGTCACCCTCCCAAGTACTGACCGCGCCCGATGATGCTTGACTTCGGTGATCGTGGTGGCGTCCTCTATGATTTGGAAACTATATCATAAGATATAATGGTTTTCTTACACAGATAGATTTTGGAAAGGTGGTATTGATGGGGTTATTAATTTTGGAGGTGTGATATCGATGGGGAATTGGGGGTCCAGGATATATAAATATATTTAGATATGTGAATAAACAGGGAAAAAGGTACATTAAATTGTTTTATGTAAGGATGGGGGGAAGGGGTTGCAACCCTGTCCCTGACAATTGGAGTTTATGCAGCTAGTATTATAAAGGAATTGGAGAGTGAAGTCCAAATAAATCCCTAAAAATATTGAGAGGAAGGAATAGTTGCATATCCTCTAAATACTTAAAATAGATGCATAGGAATAGGGTATTTAAATTGATCCAAACATTTTTTAGAACAAGCAAGTAGGTACTCATGAAAAACTAAAACATTCAAAAAGATTATGAAAATAATGTAATAGCCTGTTCATGATTGAAGTCCTCCTCAACTATAAAATGATATTGTGCAGGGAGTTATTTAAAAAAAAAAAAAAAAAAAAGGCAGTATGTCAAGGGAAGATACACTTTTTGGCCCTGAAAAGGACCATTGTTTGGGTCCACAGACGATTGACAAAAACAATTGGAATAATACACATATGGAAACAACAATGTACAATGACATAACTGTGTGTGTCACAACAATGTAAACGAAGAAACACAGTAATGTAGTGTTTGTCTAAGCGAGTTACAGGGATAGCATTGAAGGAGTATCTACAAAAATCAAAAGAATGCCAACAGCACGCAACAGCAGCAAAAGAATGGTCACCCTCCCAAGTACTGACCGCGCCCGATGATGCTTGACTTGGGTGATCGAACGAGAGCAGGTTTGTTCATCATGGTATGGCCGTTGACACAAGTAAAGTACACGAGATTGATGACCTCTCACTATAATGAAAGGTCACCCTCCCAAGTACTGACCGCGCCCGATGATGCTTGACTTCGGTGATCGTGGTGGCGTCCTCTATGATTTGGAAACTATATCATAAGATATAATGGTTTTCTTACACAGATAGATTTTGGAAAGGTGGTATTGATGGGGTTATTAATTTTGGAGGTGTGATATCGATGGGGAATTGGGGGTCCAGGATATATAAATATATTTAGATATGTGAATAAACAGGGAAAAAGGTACATTAAATTGTTTTATGTAAGGATGGGGGGAAGGGGTTGCAACCCTGTCCCTGACAATTGGAGTTTATGCAGCTAGTATTATAAAGGAATTGGAGAGTGAAGTCCAAATAAATCCCTAAAAATATTGAGAGGAAGGAATAGTTGCATATCCTCTAAATACTTAAAATAGATGCATAGGAATAGGGTATTTAAATTGATCCAAACATTTTTTAGAACAAGCAAGTAGGTACTCATGAAAAACTAAAACATTCAAAAAGATTATGAAAATAATGTAATAGCCTGTTCATGATTGAAGTCCTCCTCAACTATAAAATGATATTGTGCAGGGAGTTATTTAAAAAAAAAAAAAAAAAAAAGGCAGTATGTCAAGGGAAGATACACTTTTTGGCCCTGAAAAGGACCATTGTTTGGGTCCACAGACGATTGACAAAAACAATTGGAATAATACACATATGGAAACAACAATGTACAATGACATAACTGTGTGTGTCACAACAATGTAAACGAAGAAACACAGTAATGTAGTGTTTGTCTAAGCGAGTTACAGGGATAGCATTGAAGGAGTATCTACAAAAATCAAAAGAATGCCAACAGCACGCAACAGCAGCAAAAGAATGGTCACCCTCCCAAGTACTGACCGCGCCCGATGATGCTTGACTTGGGTGATCGAACGAGAGCAGGTTTGTTCATCATGGTATGGCCGTTGACACAAGTAAAGTACACGAGATTGATGACCTCTCACTATAATGAAAGGTCACCCTCCCAAGTACTGACCGCGCCCGATGATGCTTGACTTCGGTGATCGTGGTGGCGTCCTCTATGATTTGGAAACTATATCATAAGATATAATGGTTTTCTTACACAGATAGATTTTGGAAAGGTGGTATTGATGGGGTTATTAATTTTGGAGGTGTGATATCGATGGGGAATTGGGGGTCCAGGATATATAAATATATTTAGATATGTGAATAAACAGGGAAAAAGGTACATTAAATTGTTTTATGTAAGGATGGGGGGAAGGGGTTGCAACCCTGTCCCTGACAATTGGAGTTTATGCAGCTAGTATTATAAAGGAATTGGAGAGTGAAGTCCAAATAAATCCCTAAAAATATTGAGAGGAAGGAATAGTTGCATATCCTCTAAATACTTAAAATAGATGCATAGGAATAGGGTATTTAAATTGATCCAAACATTTTTTAGAACAAGCAAGTAGGTACTCATGAAAAACTAAAACATTCAAAAAGATTATGAAAATAATGTAATAGCCTGTTCATGATTGAAGTCCTCCTCAACTATAAAATGATATTGTGCAGGGAGTTATTTAAAAAAAAAAAAAAAAAAAAGGCAGTATGTCAAGGGAAGATACACTTTTTGGCCCTGAAAAGGACCATTGTTTGGGTCCACAGACGATTGACAAAAACAATTGGAATAATACACATATGGAAACAACAATGTACAATGACATAACTGTGTGTGTCACAACAATGTAAACGAAGAAACACAGTAATGTAGTGTTTGTCTAAGCGAGTTACAGGGATAGCATTGAAGGAGTATCTACAAAAATCAAAAGAATGCCAACAGCACGCAACAGCAGCAAAAGAATGGTCACCCTCCCAAGTACTGACCGCGCCCGATGATGCTTGACTTGGGTGATCGAACGAGAGCAGGTTTGTTCATCATGGTATGGCCGTTGACACAAGTAAAGTACACGAGATTGATGACCTCTCACTATAATGAAAGGTCACCCTCCCAAGTACTGACCGCGCCCGATGATGCTTGACTTCGGTGATCGTGGTGGCGTCCTCTATGATTTGGAAACTATATCATAAGATATAATGGTTTTCTTACACAGATAGATTTTGGAAAGGTGGTATTGATGGGGTTATTAATTTTGGAGGTGTGATATCGATGGGGAATTGGGGGTCCAGGATATATAAATATATTTAGATATGTGAATAAACAGGGAAAAAGGTACATTAAATTGTTTTATGTAAGGATGGGGGGAAGGGGTTGCAACCCTGTCCCTGACAATTGGAGTTTATGCAGCTAGTATTATAAAGGAATTGGAGAGTGAAGTCCAAATAAATCCCTAAAAATATTGAGAGGAAGGAATAGTTGCATATCCTCTAAATACTTAAAATAGATGCATAGGAATAGGGTATTTAAATTGATCCAAACATTTTTTAGAACAAGCAAGTAGGTACTCATGAAAAACTAAAACATTCAAAAAGATTATGAAAATAATGTAATAGCCTGTTCATGATTGAAGTCCTCCTCAACTATAAAATGATATTGTGCAGGGAGTTATTTAAAAAAAAAAAAAAAAAAAAGGCAGTATGTCAAGGGAAGATACACTTTTTGGCCCTGAAAAGGACCATTGTTTGGGTCCACAGACGATTGACAAAAACAATTGGAATAATACACATATGGAAACAACAATGTACAATGACATAACGTGTGTGTCACAACAATGTAAACGAAGAAACACAGTAATGTAGTGTTTGTCTAAGCGAGTTACAGGGATAGCATTGAAGGAGTATCTACAAAAATCAAAAGAATGCCAACAGCACGCAACAGCAGCAAAAGAATGGTCACCCTCCCAAGTACTGACCGCGCCCGATGATGCTTGACTTGGGTGATCGAACGAGAGCAGGTTTGTTCATCATGGTATGGCCGTTGACACAAGTAAAGTACACGAGATTGATGACCTCTCACTATAATGAAAGGTCACCCTCCCAAGTACTGACCGCGCCCGATGATGCTTGACTTCGGTGATCGTGGTGGCGTCCTCTATGATTTGGAAACTATATCATAAGATATAATGGTTTTCTTACACAGATAGATTTTGGAAAGGTGGTATTGATGGGGTTATTAATTTTGGAGGTGTGATATCGATGGGGAATTGGGGGTCCAGGATATATAAATATATTTAGATATGTGAATAAACAGGGAAAAAGGTACATTAAATTGTTTTATGTAAGGATGGGGGGAAGGGGTTGCAACCCTGTCCCTGACAATTGGAGTTTATGCAGCTAGTATTATAAAGGAATTGGAGAGTGAAGTCCAAATAAATCCCTAAAAATATTGAGAGGAAGGAATAGTTGCATATCCTCTAAATACTTAAAATAGATGCATAGGAATAGGGTATTTAAATTGATCCAAACATTTTTTAGAACAAGCAAGTAGGTACTCATGAAAAACTAAAACATTCAAAAAGATTATGAAAATAATGTAATAGCCTGTTCATGATTGAAGTCCTCCTCAACTATAAAATGATATTGTGCAGGGAGTTATTTAAAAAAAAAAAAAAAAAAAAGGCAGTATGTCAAGGGAAGATACACTTTTTGGCCCTGAAAAGGACCATTGTTTGGGTCCACAGACGATTGACAAAAACAATTGGAATAATACACATATGGAAACAACAATGTACAATGACATAACTGTGTGTGTCACAACAATGTAAACGAAGAAACACAGTAATGTAGTGTTTGTCTAAGCGAGTTACAGGGATAGCATTGAAGGAGTATCTACAAAAATCAAAAGAATGCCAACAGCACGCAACAGCAGCAAAAGAATGGTCACCCTCCCAAGTACTGACCGCGCCCGATGATGCTTGACTTGGGTGATCGAACGAGAGCAGGTTTGTTCATCATGGTATGGCCGTTGACACAAGTAAAGTACACGAGATTGATGACCTCTCACTATAATGAAAGGTCACCCTCCCAAGTACTGACCGCGCCCGATGATGCTTGACTTCGGTGATCGTGGTGGCGTCCTCTATGATTTGGAAACTATATCATAAGATATAATGGTTTTCTTACACAGATAGATTTTGGAAAGGTGGTATTGATGGGGTTATTAATTTTGGAGGTGTGATATCGATGGGGAATTGGGGGTCCAGGATATATAAATATATTTAGATATGTGAATAAACAGGGAAAAAGGTACATTAAATTGTTTTATGTAAGGATGGGGGGAAGGGGTTGCAACCCTGTCCCTGACAATTGGAGTTTATGCAGCTAGTATTATAAAGGAATTGGAGAGTGAAGTCCAAATAAATCCCTAAAAATATTGAGAGGAAGGAATAGTTGCATATCCTCTAAATACTTAAAATAGATGCATAGGAATAGGGTATTTAAATTGATCCAAACATTTTTTAGAACAAGCAAGTAGGTACTCATGAAAAACTAAAACATTCAAAAAGATTATGAAAATAATGTAATAGCCTGTTCATGATTGAAGTCCTCCTCAACTATAAAATGATATTGTGCAGGGAGTTATTTAAAAAAAAAAAAAAAAAAAAGGCAGTATGTCAAGGGAAGATACACTTTTTGGCCCTGAAAAGGACCATTGTTTGGGTCCACAGACGATTGACAAAAACAATTGGAATAATACACATATGGAAACAACAATGTACAATGACATAACTGTGTGTGTCACAACAATGTAAACGAAGAAACACAGTAATGTAGTGTTTGTCTAAGCGAGTTACAGGGATAGCATTGAAGGAGTATCTACAAAAATCAAAAGAATGCCAACAGCACGCAACAGCAGCAAAAGAATGGTCACCCTCCCAAGTACTGACCGCGCCCGATGATGCTTGACTTGGGTGATCGAACGAGAGCAGGTTTGTTCATCATGGTATGGCCGTTGACACAAGTAAAGTACACGAGATTGATGACCTCTCACTATAATGAAAGGTCACCCTCCCAAGTACTGACCGCGCCCGATGATGCTTGACTTCGGTGATCGTGGTGGCGTCCTCTATGATTTGGAAACTATATCATAAGATATAATGGTTTTCTTACACAGATAGATTTTGGAAAGGTGGTATTGATGGGGTTATTAATTTTGGAGGTGTGATATCGATGGGGAATTGGGGGTCCAGGATATATAAATATATTTAGATATGTGAATAAACAGGGAAAAAGGTACATTAAATTGTTTTATGTAAGGATGGGGGGAAGGGGTTGCAACCCTGTCCCTGACAATTGGAGTTTATGCAGCTAGTATTATAAAGGAATTGGAGAGTGAAGTCCAAATAAATCCCTAAAAATATTGAGAGGAAGGAATAGTTGCATATCCTCTAAATACTTAAAATAGATGCATAGGAATAGGGTATTTAAATTGATCCAAACATTTTTTAGAACAAGCAAGTAGGTACTCATGAAAAACTAAAACATTCAAAAAGATTATGAAAATAATGTAATAGCCTGTTCATGATTGAAGTCCTCCTCAACTATAAAATGATATTGTGCAGGGAGTTATTTAAAAAAAAAAAAAAAAAAAAGGCAGTATGTCAAGGGAAGATACACTTTTTGGCCCTGAAAAGGACCATTGTTTGGGTCCACAGACGATTGACAAAAACAATTGGAATAATACACATATGGAAACAACAATGTACAATGACATAACTGTGTGTGTCACAACAATGTAAACGAAGAAACACAGTAATGTAGTGTTTGTCTAAGCGAGTTACAGGGATAGCATTGAAGGAGTATCTACAAAAATCAAAAGAATGCCAACAGCACGCAACAGCAGCAAAAGAATGGTCACCCTCCCAAGTACTGACCGCGCCCGATGATGCTTGACTTGGGTGATCGAACGAGAGCAGGTTTGTTCATCATGGTATGGCCGTTGACACAAGTAAAGTACACGAGATTGATGACCTCTCACTATAATGAAAGGTCACCCTCCCAAGTACTGACCGCGCCCGATGATGCTTGACTTCGGTGATCGTGGTGGCGTCCTCTATGATTTGGAAACTATATCATAAGATATAATGGTTTTCTTACACAGATAGATTTTGGAAAGGTGGTATTGATGGGGTTATTAATTTTGGAGGTGTGATATCGATGGGGAATTGGGGGTCCAGGATATATAAATATATTTAGATATGTGAATAAACAGGGAAAAAGGTACATTAAATTGTTTTATGTAAGGATGGGGGGAAGGGGTTGCAACCCTGTCCCTGACAATTGGAGTTTATGCAGCTAGTATTATAAAGGAATTGGAGAGTGAAGTCCAAATAAATCCCTAAAAATATTGAGAGGAAGGAATAGTTGCATATCCTCTAAATACTTAAAATAGATGCATAGGAATAGGGTATTTAAATTGATCCAAACATTTTTTAGAACAAGCAAGTAGGTACTCATGAAAAACTAAAACATTCAAAAAGATTATGAAAATAATGTAATAGCCTGTTCATGATTGAAGTCCTCCTCAACTATAAAATGATATTGTGCAGGGAGTTATTTAAAAAAAAAAAAAAAAAAAAGGCAGTATGTCAAGGGAAGATACACTTTTTGGCCCTGAAAAGGACCATTGTTTGGGTCCACAGACGATTGACAAAAACAATTGGAATAATACACATATGGAAACAACAATGTACAATGACATAACTGTGTGTGTCACAACAATGTAAACGAAGAAACACAGTAATGTAGTGTTTGTCTAAGCGAGTTACAGGGATAGCATTGAAGGAGTATCTACAAAAATCAAAAGAATGCCAACAGCACGCAACAGCAGCAAAAGAATGGTCACCCTCCCAAGTACTGACCGCGCCCGATGATGCTTGACTTGGGTGATCGAACGAGAGCAGGTTTGTTCATCATGGTATGGCCGTTGACACAAGTAAAGTACACGAGATTGATGACCTCTCACTATAATGAAAGGTCACCCTCCCAAGTACTGACCGCGCCCGATGATGCTTGACTTCGGTGATCGTGGTGGCGTCCTCTATGATTTGGAAACTATATCATAAGATATAATGGTTTTCTTACACAGATAGATTTTGGAAAGGTGGTATTGATGGGGTTATTAATTTTGGAGGTGTGATATCGATGGGGAATTGGGGGTCCAGGATATATAAATATATTTAGATATGTGAATAAACAGGGAAAAAGGTACATTAAATTGTTTTATGTAAGGATGGGGGGAAGGGGTTGCAACCCTGTCCCTGACAATTGGAGTTTATGCAGCTAGTATTATAAAGGAATTGGAGAGTGAAGTCCAAATAAATCCCTAAAAATATTGAGAGGAAGGAATAGTTGCATATCCTCTAAATACTTAAAATAGATGCATAGGAATAGGGTATTTAAATTGATCCAAACATTTTTTAGAACAAGCAAGTAGGTACTCATGAAAAACTAAAACATTCAAAAAGATTATGAAAATAATGTAATAGCCTGTTCATGATTGAAGTCCTCCTCAACTATAAAATGATATTGTGCAGGGAGTTATTTAAAAAAAAAAAAAAAAAAAAGGCAGTATGTCAAGGGAAGATACACTTTTTGGCCCTGAAAAGGACCATTGTTTGGGTCCACAGACGATTGACAAAAACAATTGGAATAATACACATATGGAAACAACAATGTACAATGACATAACTGTGTGTGTCACAACAATGTAAACGAAGAAACACAGTAATGTAGTGTTTGTCTAAGCGAGTTACAGGGATAGCATTGAAGGAGTATCTACAAAAATCAAAAGAATGCCAACAGCACGCAACAGCAGCAAAAGAATGGTCACCCTCCCAAGTACTGACCGCGCCCGATGATGCTTGACTTGGGTGATCGAACGAGAGCAGGTTTGTTCATCATGGTATGGCCGTTGACACAAGTAAAGTACACGAGATTGATGACCTCTCACTATAATGAAAGGTCACCCTCCCAAGTACTGACCGCGCCCGATGATGCTTGACTTCGGTGATCGTGGTGGCGTCCTCTATGATTTGGAAACTATATCATAAGATATAATGGTTTTCTTACACAGATAGATTTTGGAAAGGTGGTATTGATGGGGTTATTAATTTTGGAGGTGTGATATCGATGGGGAATTGGGGGTCCAGGATATATAAATATATTTAGATATGTGAATAAACAGGGAAAAAGGTACATTAAATTGTTTTATGTAAGGATGGGGGGAAGGGGTTGCAACCCTGTCCCTGACAATTGGAGTTTATGCAGCTAGTATTATAAAGGAATTGGAGAGTGAAGTCCAAATAAATCCCTAAAAATATTGAGAGGAAGGAATAGTTGCATATCCTCTAAATACTTAAAATAGATGCATAGGAATAGGGTATTTAAATTGATCCAAACATTTTTTAGAACAAGCAAGTAGGTACTCATGAAAAACTAAAACATTCAAAAAGATTATGAAAATAATGTAATAGCCTGTTCATGATTGAAGTCCTCCTCAACTATAAAATGATATTGTGCAGGGAGTTATTTAAAAAAAAAAAAAAAAAAAAGGCAGTATGTCAAGGGAAGATACACTTTTTGGCCCTGAAAAGGACCATTGTTTGGGTCCACAGACGATTGACAAAAACAATTGGAATAATACACATATGGAAACAACAATGTACAATGACATAACTGTGTGTGTCACAACAATGTAAACGAAGAAACACAGTAATGTAGTGTTTGTCTAAGCGAGTTACAGGGATAGCATTGAAGGAGTATCTACAAAAATCAAAAGAATGCCAACAGCACGCAACAGCAGCAAAAGAATGGTCACCCTCCCAAGTACTGACCGCGCCCGATGATGCTTGACTTGGGTGATCGAACGAGAGCAGGTTTGTTCATCATGGTATGGCCGTTGACACAAGTAAAGTACACGAGATTGATGACCTCTCACTATAATGAAAGGTCACCCTCCCAAGTACTGACCGCGCCCGATGATGCTTGACTTCGGTGATCGTGGTGGCGTCCTCTATGATTTGGAAACTATATCATAAGATATAATGGTTTTCTTACACAGATAGATTTTGGAAAGGTGGTATTGATGGGGTTATTAATTTTGGAGGTGTGATATCGATGGGGAATTGGGGGTCCAGGATATATAAATATATTTAGATATGTGAATAAACAGGGAAAAAGGTACATTAAATTGTTTTATGTAAGGATGGGGGGAAGGGGTTGCAACCCTGTCCCTGACAATTGGAGTTTATGCAGCTAGTATTATAAAGGAATTGGAGAGTGAAGTCCAAATAAATCCCTAAAAATATTGAGAGGAAGGAATAGTTGCATATCCTCTAAATACTTAAAATAGATGCATAGGAATAGGGTATTTAAATTGATCCAAACATTTTTTAGAACAAGCAAGTAGGTACTCATGAAAAACTAAAACATTCAAAAAGATTATGAAAATAATGTAATAGCCTGTTCATGATTGAAGTCCTCCTCAACTATAAAATGATATTGTGCAGGGAGTTATTTAAAAAAAAAAAAAAAAAAAAGGCAGTATGTCAAGGGAAGATACACTTTTTGGCCCTGAAAAGGACCATTGTTTGGGTCCACAGACGATTGACAAAAACAATTGGAATAATACACATATGGAAACAACAATGTACAATGACATAACTGTGTGTGTCACAACAATGTAAACGAAGAAACACAGTAATGTAGTGTTTGTCTAAGCGAGTTACAGGGATAGCATTGAAGGAGTATCTACAAAAATCAAAAGAATGCCAACAGCACGCAACAGCAGCAAAAGAATGGTCACCCTCCCAAGTACTGACCGCGCCCGATGATGCTTGACTTGGGTGATCGAACGAGAGCAGGTTTGTTCATCATGGTATGGCCGTTGACACAAGTAAAGTACACGAGATTGATGACCTCTCACTATAATGAAAGGTCACCCTCCCAAGTACTGACCGCGCCCGATGATGCTTGACTTCGGTGATCGTGGTGGCGTCCTCTATGATTTGGAAACTATATCATAAGATATAATGGTTTTCTTACACAGATAGATTTTGGAAAGGTGGTATTGATGGGGTTATTAATTTTGGAGGTGTGATATCGATGGGGAATTGGGGGTCCAGGATATATAAATATATTTAGATATGTGAATAAACAGGGAAAAAGGTACATTAAATTGTTTTATGTAAGGATGGGGGGAAGGGGTTGCAACCCTGTCCCTGACAATTGGAGTTTATGCAGCTAGTATTATAAAGGAATTGGAGAGTGAAGTCCAAATAAATCCCTAAAAATATTGAGAGGAAGGAATAGTTGCATATCCTCTAAATACTTAAAATAGATGCATAGGAATAGGGTATTTAAATTGATCCAAACATTTTTTAGAACAAGCAAGTAGGTACTCATGAAAAACTAAAACATTCAAAAAGATTATGAAAATAATGTAATAGCCTGTTCATGATTGAAGTCCTCCTCAACTATAAAATGATATTGTGCAGGGAGTTATTTAAAAAAAAAAAAAAAAAAAAGGCAGTATGTCAAGGGAAGATACACTTTTTGGCCCTGAAAAGGACCATTGTTTGGGTCCACAGACGATTGACAAAAACAATTGGAATAATACACATATGGAAACAACAATGTACAATGACATAACTGTGTGTGTCACAACAATGTAAACGAAGAAACACAGTAATGTAGTGTTTGTCTAAGCGAGTTACAGGGATAGCATTGAAGGAGTATCTACAAAAATCAAAAGAATGCCAACAGCACGCAACAGCAGCAAAAGAATGGTCACCCTCCCAAGTACTGACCGCGCCCGATGATGCTTGACTTGGGTGATCGAACGAGAGCAGGTTTGTTCATCATGGTATGGCCGTTGACACAAGTAAAGTACACGAGATTGATGACCTCTCACTATAATGAAAGGTCACCCTCCCAAGTACTGACCGCGCCCGATGATGCTTGACTTCGGTGATCGTGGTGGCGTCCTCTATGATTTGGAAACTATATCATAAGATATAATGGTTTTCTTACACAGATAGATTTTGGAAAGGTGGTATTGATGGGGTTATTAATTTTGGAGGTGTGATATCGATGGGGAATTGGGGGTCCAGGATATATAAATATATTTAGATATGTGAATAAACAGGGAAAAAGGTACATTAAATTGTTTTATGTAAGGATGGGGGGAAGGGGTTGCAACCCTGTCCCTGACAATTGGAGTTTATGCAGCTAGTATTATAAAGGAATTGGAGAGTGAAGTCCAAATAAATCCCTAAAAATATTGAGAGGAAGGAATAGTTGCATATCCTCTAAATACTTAAAATAGATGCATAGGAATAGGGTATTTAAATTGATCCAAACATTTTTTAGAACAAGCAAGTAGGTACTCATGAAAAACTAAAACATTCAAAAAGATTATGAAAATAATGTAATAGCCTGTTCATGATTGAAGTCCTCCTCAACTATAAAATGATATTGTGCAGGGAGTTATTTAAAAAAAAAAAAAAAAAAAAGGCAGTATGTCAAGGGAAGATACACTTTTTGGCCCTGAAAAGGACCATTGTTTGGGTCCACAGACGATTGACAAAAACAATTGGAATAATACACATATGGAAACAACAATGTACAATGACATAACTGTGTGTGTCACAACAATGTAAACGAAGAAACACAGTAATGTAGTGTTTGTCTAAGCGAGTTACAGGGATAGCATTGAAGGAGTATCTACAAAAATCAAAAGAATGCCAACAGCACGCAACAGCAGCAAAAGAATGGTCACCCTCCCAAGTACTGACCGCGCCCGATGATGCTTGACTTGGGTGATCGAACGAGAGCAGGTTTGTTCATCATGGTATGGCCGTTGACACAAGTAAAGTACACGAGATTGATGACCTCTCACTATAATGAAAGGTCACCCTCCCAAGTACTGACCGCGCCCGATGATGCTTGACTTCGGTGATCGTGGTGGCGTCCTCTATGATTTGGAAACTATATCATAAGATATAATGGTTTTCTTACACAGATAGATTTTGGAAAGGTGGTATTGATGGGGTTATTAATTTTGGAGGTGTGATATCGATGGGGAATTGGGGGTCCAGGATATATAAATATATTTAGATATGTGAATAAACAGGGAAAAAGGTACATTAAATTGTTTTATGTAAGGATGGGGGGAAGGGGTTGCAACCCTGTCCCTGACAATTGGAGTTTATGCAGCTAGTATTATAAAGGAATTGGAGAGTGAAGTCCAAATAAATCCCTAAAAATATTGAGAGGAAGGAATAGTTGCATATCCTCTAAATACTTAAAATAGATGCATAGGAATAGGGTATTTAAATTGATCCAAACATTTTTTAGAACAAGCAAGTAGGTACTCATGAAAAACTAAAACATTCAAAAAGATTATGAAAATAATGTAATAGCCTGTTCATGATTGAAGTCCTCCTCAACTATAAAATGATATTGTGCAGGGAGTTATTTAAAAAAAAAAAAAAAAAAAAGGCAGTATGTCAAGGGAAGATACACTTTTTGGCCCTGAAAAGGACCATTGTTTGGGTCCACAGACGATTGACAAAAACAATTGGAATAATACACATATGGAAACAACAATGTACAATGACATAACTGTGTGTGTCACAACAATGTAAACGAAGAAACACAGTAATGTAGTGTTTGTCTAAGCGAGTTACAGGGATAGCATTGAAGGAGTATCTACAAAAATCAAAAGAATGCCAACAGCACGCAACAGCAGCAAAAGAATGGTCACCCTCCCAAGTACTGACCGCGCCCGATGATGCTTGACTTGGGTGATCGAACGAGAGCAGGTTTGTTCATCATGGTATGGCCGTTGACACAAGTAAAGTACACGAGATTGATGACCTCTCACTATAATGAAAGGTCACCCTCCCAAGTACTGACCGCGCCCGATGATGCTTGACTTCGGTGATCGTGGTGGCGTCCTCTATGATTTGGAAACTATATCATAAGATATAATGGTTTTCTTACACAGATAGATTTTGGAAAGGTGGTATTGATGGGGTTATTAATTTTGGAGGTGTGATATCGATGGGGAATTGGGGGTCCAGGATATATAAATATATTTAGATATGTGAATAAACAGGGAAAAAGGTACATTAAATTGTTTTATGTAAGGATGGGGGGAAGGGGTTGCAACCCTGTCCCTGACAATTGGAGTTTATGCAGCTAGTATTATAAAGGAATTGGAGAGTGAAGTCCAAATAAATCCCTAAAAATATTGAGAGGAAGGAATAGTTGCATATCCTCTAAATACTTAAAATAGATGCATAGGAATAGGGTATTTAAATTGATCCAAACATTTTTTAGAACAAGCAAGTAGGTACTCATGAAAAACTAAAACATTCAAAAAGATTATGAAAATAATGTAATAGCCTGTTCATGATTGAAGTCCTCCTCAACTATAAAATGATATTGTGCAGGGAGTTATTTAAAAAAAAAAAAAAAAAAAAGGCAGTATGTCAAGGGAAGATACACTTTTTGGCCCTGAAAAGGACCATTGTTTGGGTCCACAGACGATTGACAAAAACAATTGGAATAATACACATATGGAAACAACAATGTACAATGACATAACTGTGTGTGTCACAACAATGTAAACGAAGAAACACAGTAATGTAGTGTTTGTCTAAGCGAGTTACAGGGATAGCATTGAAGGAGTATCTACAAAAATCAAAAGAATGCCAACAGCACGCAACAGCAGCAAAAGAATGGTCACCCTCCCAAGTACTGACCGCGCCCGATGATGCTTGACTTGGGTGATCGAACGAGAGCAGGTTTGTTCATCATGGTATGGCCGTTGACACAAGTAAAGTACACGAGATTGATGACCTCTCACTATAATGAAAGGTCACCCTCCCAAGTACTGACCGCGCCCGATGATGCTTGACTTCGGTGATCGTGGTGGCGTCCTCTATGATTTGGAAACTATATCATAAGATATAATGGTTTTCTTACACAGATAGATTTTGGAAAGGTGGTATTGATGGGGTTATTAATTTTGGAGGTGTGATATCGATGGGGAATTGGGGGTCCAGGATATATAAATATATTTAGATATGTGAATAAACAGGGAAAAAGGTACATTAAATTGTTTTATGTAAGGATGGGGGGAAGGGGTTGCAACCCTGTCCCTGACAATTGGAGTTTATGCAGCTAGTATTATAAAGGAATTGGAGAGTGAAGTCCAAATAAATCCCTAAAAATATTGAGAGGAAGGAATAGTTGCATATCCTCTAAATACTTAAAATAGATGCATAGGAATAGGGTATTTAAATTGATCCAAACATTTTTTAGAACAAGCAAGTAGGTACTCATGAAAAACTAAAACATTCAAAAAGATTATGAAAATAATGTAATAGCCTGTTCATGATTGAAGTCCTCCTCAACTATAAAATGATATTGTGCAGGGAGTTATTTAAAAAAAAAAAAAAAAAAAAGGCAGTATGTCAAGGGAAGATACACTTTTTGGCCCTGAAAAGGACCATTGTTTGGGTCCACAGACGATTGACAAAAACAATTGGAATAATACACATATGGAAACAACAATGTACAATGACATAACTGTGTGTGTCACAACAATGTAAACGAAGAAACACAGTAATGTAGTGTTTGTCTAAGCGAGTTACAGGGATAGCATTGAAGGAGTATCTACAAAAATCAAAAGAATGCCAACAGCACGCAACAGCAGCAAAAGAATGGTCACCCTCCCAAGTACTGACCGCGCCCGATGATGCTTGACTTGGGTGATCGAACGAGAGCAGGTTTGTTCATCATGGTATGGCCGTTGACACAAGTAAAGTACACGAGATTGATGACCTCTCACTATAATGAAAGGTCACCCTCCCAAGTACTGACCGCGCCCGATGATGCTTGACTTCGGTGATCGTGGTGGCGTCCTCTATGATTTGGAAACTATATCATAAGATATAATGGTTTTCTTACACAGATAGATTTTGGAAAGGTGGTATTGATGGGGTTATTAATTTTGGAGGTGTGATATCGATGGGGAATTGGGGGTCCAGGATATATAAATATATTTAGATATGTGAATAAACAGGGAAAAAGGTACATTAAATTGTTTTATGTAAGGATGGGGGGAAGGGGTTGCAACCCTGTCCCTGACAATTGGAGTTTATGCAGCTAGTATTATAAAGGAATTGGAGAGTGAAGTCCAAATAAATCCCTAAAAATATTGAGAGGAAGGAATAGTTGCATATCCTCTAAATACTTAAAATAGATGCATAGGAATAGGGTATTTAAATTGATCCAAACATTTTTTAGAACAAGCAAGTAGGTACTCATGAAAAACTAAAACATTCAAAAAGATTATGAAAATAATGTAATAGCCTGTTCATGATTGAAGTCCTCCTCAACTATAAAATGATATTGTGCAGGGAGTTATTTAAAAAAAAAAAAAAAAAAAAGGCAGTATGTCAAGGGAAGATACACTTTTTGGCCCTGAAAAGGACCATTGTTTGGGTCCACAGACGATTGACAAAAACAATTGGAATAATACACATATGGAAACAACAATGTACAATGACATAACTGTGTGTGTCACAACAATGTAAACGAAGAAACACAGTAATGTAGTGTTTGTCTAAGCGAGTTACAGGGATAGCATTGAAGGAGTATCTACAAAAATCAAAAGAATGCCAACAGCACGCAACAGCAGCAAAAGAATGGTCACCCTCCCAAGTACTGACCGCGCCCGATGATGCTTGACTTGGGTGATCGAACGAGAGCAGGTTTGTTCATCATGGTATGGCCGTTGACACAAGTAAAGTACACGAGATTGATGACCTCTCACTATAATGAAAGGTCACCCTCCCAAGTACTGACCGCGCCCGATGATGCTTGACTTCGGTGATCGTGGTGGCGTCCTCTATGATTTGGAAACTATATCATAAGATATAATGGTTTTCTTACACAGATAGATTTTGGAAAGGTGGTATTGATGGGGTTATTAATTTTGGAGGTGTGATATCGATGGGGAATTGGGGGTCCAGGATATATAAATATATTTAGATATGTGAATAAACAGGGAAAAAGGTACATTAAATTGTTTTATGTAAGGATGGGGGGAAGGGGTTGCAACCCTGTCCCTGACAATTGGAGTTTATGCAGCTAGTATTATAAAGGAATTGGAGAGTGAAGTCCAAATAAATCCCTAAAAATATTGAGAGGAAGGAATAGTTGCATATCCTCTAAATACTTAAAATAGATGCATAGGAATAGGGTATTTAAATTGATCCAAACATTTTTTAGAACAAGCAAGTAGGTACTCATGAAAAACTAAAACATTCAAAAAGATTATGAAAATAATGTAATAGCCTGTTCATGATTGAAGTCCTCCTCAACTATAAAATGATATTGTGCAGGGAGTTATTTAAAAAAAAAAAAAAAAAAAAGGCAGTATGTCAAGGGAAGATACACTTTTTGGCCCTGAAAAGGACCATTGTTTGGGTCCACAGACGATTGACAAAAACAATTGGAATAATACACATATGGAAACAACAATGTACAATGACATAACTGTGTGTGTCACAACAATGTAAACGAAGAAACACAGTAATGTAGTGTTTGTCTAAGCGAGTTACAGGGATAGCATTGAAGGAGTATCTACAAAAATCAAAAGAATGCCAACAGCACGCAACAGCAGCAAAAGAATGGTCACCCTCCCAAGTACTGACCGCGCCCGATGATGCTTGACTTGGGTGATCGAACGAGAGCAGGTTTGTTCATCATGGTATGGCCGTTGACACAAGTAAAGTACACGAGATTGATGACCTCTCACTATAATGAAAGGTCACCCTCCCAAGTACTGACCGCGCCCGATGATGCTTGACTTCGGTGATCGTGGTGGCGTCCTCTATGATTTGGAAACTATATCATAAGATATAATGGTTTTCTTACACAGATAGATTTTGGAAAGGTGGTATTGATGGGGTTATTAATTTTGGAGGTGTGATATCGATGGGGAATTGGGGGTCCAGGATATATAAATATATTTAGATATGTGAATAAACAGGGAAAAAGGTACATTAAATTGTTTTATGTAAGGATGGGGGGAAGGGGTTGCAACCCTGTCCCTGACAATTGGAGTTTATGCAGCTAGTATTATAAAGGAATTGGAGAGTGAAGTCCAAATAAATCCCTAAAAATATTGAGAGGAAGGAATAGTTGCATATCCTCTAAATACTTAAAATAGATGCATAGGAATAGGGTATTTAAATTGATCCAAACATTTTTTAGAACAAGCAAGTAGGTACTCATGAAAAACTAAAACATTCAAAAAGATTATGAAAATAATGTAATAGCCTGTTCATGATTGAAGTCCTCCTCAACTATAAAATGATATTGTGCAGGGAGTTATTTAAAAAAAAAAAAAAAAAAAAGGCAGTATGTCAAGGGAAGATACACTTTTTGGCCCTGAAAAGGACCATTGTTTGGGTCCACAGACGATTGACAAAAACAATTGGAATAATACACATATGGAAACAACAATGTACAATGACATAACTGTGTGTGTCACAACAATGTAAACGAAGAAACACAGTAATGTAGTGTTTGTCTAAGCGAGTTACAGGGATAGCATTGAAGGAGTATCTACAAAAATCAAAAGAATGCCAACAGCACGCAACAGCAGCAAAAGAATGGTCACCCTCCCAAGTACTGACCGCGCCCGATGATGCTTGACTTGGGTGATCGAACGAGAGCAGGTTTGTTCATCATGGTATGGCCGTTGACACAAGTAAAGTACACGAGATTGATGACCTCTCACTATAATGAAAGGTCACCCTCCCAAGTACTGACCGCGCCCGATGATGCTTGACTTCGGTGATCGTGGTGGCGTCCTCTATGATTTGGAAACTATATCATAAGATATAATGGTTTTCTTACACAGATAGATTTTGGAAAGGTGGTATTGATGGGGTTATTAATTTTGGAGGTGTGATATCGATGGGGAATTGGGGGTCCAGGATATATAAATATATTTAGATATGTGAATAAACAGGGAAAAAGGTACATTAAATTGTTTTATGTAAGGATGGGGGGAAGGGGTTGCAACCCTGTCCCTGACAATTGGAGTTTATGCAGCTAGTATTATAAAGGAATTGGAGAGTGAAGTCCAAATAAATCCCTAAAAATATTGAGAGGAAGGAATAGTTGCATATCCTCTAAATACTTAAAATAGATGCATAGGAATAGGGTATTTAAATTGATCCAAACATTTTTTAGAACAAGCAAGTAGGTACTCATGAAAAACTAAAACATTCAAAAAGATTATGAAAATAATGTAATAGCCTGTTCATGATTGAAGTCCTCCTCAACTATAAAATGATATTGTGCAGGGAGTTATTTAAAAAAAAAAAAAAAAAAAAGGCAGTATGTCAAGGGAAGATACACTTTTTGGCCCTGAAAAGGACCATTGTTTGGGTCCACAGACGATTGACAAAAACAATTGGAATAATACACATATGGAAACAACAATGTACAATGACATAACTGTGTGTGTCACAACAATGTAAACGAAGAAACACAGTAATGTAGTGTTTGTCTAAGCGAGTTACAGGGATAGCATTGAAGGAGTATCTACAAAAATCAAAAGAATGCCAACAGCACGCAACAGCAGCAAAAGAATGGTCACCCTCCCAAGTACTGACCGCGCCCGATGATGCTTGACTTGGGTGATCGAACGAGAGCAGGTTTGTTCATCATGGTATGGCCGTTGACACAAGTAAAGTACACGAGATTGATGACCTCTCACTATAATGAAAGGTCACCCTCCCAAGTACTGACCGCGCCCGATGATGCTTGACTTCGGTGATCGTGGTGGCGTCCTCTATGATTTGGAAACTATATCATAAGATATAATGGTTTTCTTACACAGATAGATTTTGGAAAGGTGGTATTGATGGGGTTATTAATTTTGGAGGTGTGATATCGATGGGGAATTGGGGGTCCAGGATATATAAATATATTTAGATATGTGAATAAACAGGGAAAAAGGTACATTAAATTGTTTTATGTAAGGATGGGGGGAAGGGGTTGCAACCCTGTCCCTGACAATTGGAGTTTATGCAGCTAGTATTATAAAGGAATTGGAGAGTGAAGTCCAAATAAATCCCTAAAAATATTGAGAGGAAGGAATAGTTGCATATCCTCTAAATACTTAAAATAGATGCATAGGAATAGGGTATTTAAATTGATCCAAACATTTTTTAGAACAAGCAAGTAGGTACTCATGAAAAACTAAAACATTCAAAAAGATTATGAAAATAATGTAATAGCCTGTTCATGATTGAAGTCCTCCTCAACTATAAAATGATATTGTGCAGGGAGTTATTTAAAAAAAAAAAAAAAAAAAAGGCAGTATGTCAAGGGAAGATACACTTTTTGGCCCTGAAAAGGACCATTGTTTGGGTCCACAGACGATTGACAAAAACAATTGGAATAATACACATATGGAAACAACAATGTACAATGACATAACTGTGTGTGTCACAACAATGTAAACGAAGAAACACAGTAATGTAGTGTTTGTCTAAGCGAGTTACAGGGATAGCATTGAAGGAGTATCTACAAAAATCAAAAGAATGCCAACAGCACGCAACAGCAGCAAAAGAATGGTCACCCTCCCAAGTACTGACCGCGCCCGATGATGCTTGACTTGGGTGATCGAACGAGAGCAGGTTTGTTCATCATGGTATGGCCGTTGACACAAGTAAAGTACACGAGATTGATGACCTCTCACTATAATGAAAGGTCACCCTCCCAAGTACTGACCGCCCGATGATGCTTGACTTCGGTGATCGTGGTGGCGTCCTCTATGATTTGGAAACTATATCATAAGATATAATGGTTTTCTTACACAGATAGATTTTGGAAAGGTGGTATTGATGGGGTTATTAATTTTGGAGGTGTGATATCGATGGGGAATTGGGGGTCCAGGATATATAAATATATTTAGATATGTGAATAAACAGGGAAAAAGGTACATTAAATTGTTTTATGTAAGGATGGGGGGAAGGGGTTGCAACCCTGTCCCTGACAATTGGAGTTTATGCAGCTAGTATTATAAAGGAATTGGAGAGTGAAGTCCAAATAAATCCCTAAAAATATTGAGAGGAAGGAATAGTTGCATATCCTCTAAATACTTAAAATAGATGCATAGGAATAGGGTATTTAAATTGATCCAAACATTTTTTAGAACAAGCAAGTAGGTACTCATGAAAAACTAAAACATTCAAAAAGATTATGAAAATAATGTAATAGCCTGTTCATGATTGAAGTCCTCCTCAACTATAAAATGATATTGTGCAGGGAGTTATTTAAAAAAAAAAAAAAAAAAAAGGCAGTATGTCAAGGGAAGATACACTTTTTGGCCCTGAAAAGGACCATTGTTTGGGTCCACAGACGATTGACAAAAACAATTGGAATAATACACATATGGAAACAACAATGTACAATGACATAACTGTGTGTGTCACAACAATGTAAACGAAGAAACACAGTAATGTAGTGTTTGTCTAAGCGAGTTACAGGGATAGCATTGAAGGAGTATCTACAAAAATCAAAAGAATGCCAACAGCACGCAACAGCAGCAAAAGAATGGTCACCCTCCCAAGTACTGACCGCGCCCGATGATGCTTGACTTGGGTGATCGAACGAGAGCAGGTTTGTTCATCATGGTATGGCCGTTGACACAAGTAAAGTACACGAGATTGATGACCTCTCACTATAATGAAAGGTCACCCTCCCAAGTACTGACCGCGCCCGATGATGCTTGACTTCGGTGATCGTGGTGGCGTCCTCTATGATTTGGAAACTATATCATAAGATATAATGGTTTTCTTACACAGATAGATTTTGGAAAGGTGGTATTGATGGGGTTATTAATTTTGGAGGTGTGATATCGATGGGGAATTGGGGGTCCAGGATATATAAATATATTTAGATATGTGAATAAACAGGGAAAAAGGTACATTAAATTGTTTTATGTAAGGATGGGGGGAAGGGGTTGCAACCCTGTCCCTGACAATTGGAGTTTATGCAGCTAGTATTATAAAGGAATTGGAGAGTGAAGTCCAAATAAATCCCTAAAAATATTGAGAGGAAGGAATAGTTGCATATCCTCTAAATACTTAAAATAGATGCATAGGAATAGGGTATTTAAATTGATCCAAACATTTTTTAGAACAAGCAAGTAGGTACTCATGAAAAACTAAAACATTCAAAAAGATTATGAAAATAATGTAATAGCCTGTTCATGATTGAAGTCCTCCTCAACTATAAAATGATATTGTGCAGGGAGTTATTTAAAAAAAAAAAAAAAAAAAAGGCAGTATGTCAAGGGAAGATACACTTTTTGGCCCTGAAAAGGACCATTGTTTGGGTCCACAGACGATTGACAAAAACAATTGGAATAATACACATATGGAAACAACAATGTACAATGACATAACTGTGTGTGTCACAACAATGTAAACGAAGAAACACAGTAATGTAGTGTTTGTCTAAGCGAGTTACAGGGATAGCATTGAAGGAGTATCTACAAAAATCAAAAGAATGCCAACAGCACGCAACAGCAGCAAAAGAATGGTCACCCTCCCAAGTACTGACCGCGCCCGATGATGCTTGACTTGGGTGATCGAACGAGAGCAGGTTTGTTCATCATGGTATGGCCGTTGACACAAGTAAAGTACACGAGATTGATGACCTCTCACTATAATGAAAGGTCACCCTCCCAAGTACTGACCGCGCCCGATGATGCTTGACTTCGGTGATCGTGGTGGCGTCCTCTATGATTTGGAAACTATATCATAAGATATAATGGTTTTCTTACACAGATAGATTTTGGAAAGGTGGTATTGATGGGGTTATTAATTTTGGAGGTGTGATATCGATGGGGAATTGGGGGTCCAGGATATATAAATATATTTAGATATGTGAATAAACAGGGAAAAAGGTACATTAAATTGTTTTATGTAAGGATGGGGGGAAGGGGTTGCAACCCTGTCCCTGACAATTGGAGTTTATGCAGCTAGTATTATAAAGGAATTGGAGAGTGAAGTCCAAATAAATCCCTAAAAATATTGAGAGGAAGGAATAGTTGCATATCCTCTAAATACTTAAAATAGATGCATAGGAATAGGGTATTTAAATTGATCCAAACATTTTTTAGAACAAGCAAGTAGGTACTCATGAAAAACTAAAACATTCAAAAAGATTATGAAAATAATGTAATAGCCTGTTCATGATTGAAGTCCTCCTCAACTATAAAATGATATTGTGCAGGGAGTTATTTAAAAAAAAAAAAAAAAAAAAGGCAGTATGTCAAGGGAAGATACACTTTTTGGCCCTGAAAAGGACCATTGTTTGGGTCCACAGACGATTGACAAAAACAATTGGAATAATACACATATGGAAACAACAATGTACAATGACATAACTGTGTGTGTCACAACAATGTAAACGAAGAAACACAGTAATGTAGTGTTTGTCTAAGCGAGTTACAGGGATAGCATTGAAGGAGTATCTACAAAAATCAAAAGAATGCCAACAGCACGCAACAGCAGCAAAAGAATGGTCACCCTCCCAAGTACTGACCGCGCCCGATGATGCTTGACTTGGGTGATCGAACGAGAGCAGGTTTGTTCATCATGGTATGGCCGTTGACACAAGTAAAGTACACGAGATTGATGACCTCTCACTATAATGAAAGGTCACCCTCCCAAGTACTGACCGCGCCCGATGATGCTTGACTTCGGTGATCGTGGTGGCGTCCTCTATGATTTGGAAACTATATCATAAGATATAATGGTTTTCTTACACAGATAGATTTTGGAAAGGTGGTATTGATGGGGTTATTAATTTTGGAGGTGTGATATCGATGGGGAATTGGGGGTCCAGGATATATAAATATATTTAGATATGTGAATAAACAGGGAAAAAGGTACATTAAATTGTTTTATGTAAGGATGGGGGGAAGGGGTTGCAACCCTGTCCCTGACAATTGGAGTTTATGCAGCTAGTATTATAAAGGAATTGGAGAGTGAAGTCCAAATAAATCCCTAAAAATATTGAGAGGAAGGAATAGTTGCATATCCTCTAAATACTTAAAATAGATGCATAGGAATAGGGTATTTAAATTGATCCAAACATTTTTTAGAACAAGCAAGTAGGTACTCATGAAAAACTAAAACATTCAAAAAGATTATGAAAATAATGTAATAGCCTGTTCATGATTGAAGTCCTCCTCAACTATAAAATGATATTGTGCAGGGAGTTATTTAAAAAAAAAAAAAAAAAAAAGGCAGTATGTCAAGGGAAGATACACTTTTTGGCCCTGAAAAGGACCATTGTTTGGGTCCACAGACGATTGACAAAAACAATTGGAATAATACACATATGGAAACAACAATGTACAATGACATAACTGTGTGTGTCACAACAATGTAAACGAAGAAACACAGTAATGTAGTGTTTGTCTAAGCGAGTTACAGGGATAGCATTGAAGGAGTATCTACAAAAATCAAAAGAATGCCAACAGCACGCAACAGCAGCAAAAGAATGGTCACCCTCCCAAGTACTGACCGCGCCCGATGATGCTTGACTTGGGTGATCGAACGAGAGCAGGTTTGTTCATCATGGTATGGCCGTTGACACAAGTAAAGTACACGAGATTGATGACCTCTCACTATAATGAAAGGTCACCCTCCCAAGTACTGACCGCGCCCGATGATGCTTGACTTCGGTGATCGTGGTGGCGTCCTCTATGATTTGGAAACTATATCATAAGATATAATGGTTTTCTTACACAGATAGATTTTGGAAAGGTGGTATTGATGGGGTTATTAATTTTGGAGGTGTGATATCGATGGGGAATTGGGGGTCCAGGATATATAAATATATTTAGATATGTGAATAAACAGGGAAAAAGGTACATTAAATTGTTTTATGTAAGGATGGGGGGAAGGGGTTGCAACCCTGTCCCTGACAATTGGAGTTTATGCAGCTAGTATTATAAAGGAATTGGAGAGTGAAGTCCAAATAAATCCCTAAAAATATTGAGAGGAAGGAATAGTTGCATATCCTCTAAATACTTAAAATAGATGCATAGGAATAGGGTATTTAAATTGATCCAAACATTTTTTAGAACAAGCAAGTAGGTACTCATGAAAAACTAAAACATTCAAAAAGATTATGAAAATAATGTAATAGCCTGTTCATGATTGAAGTCCTCCTCAACTATAAAATGATATTGTGCAGGGAGTTATTTAAAAAAAAAAAAAAAAAAAAGGCAGTATGTCAAGGGAAGATACACTTTTTGGCCCTGAAAAGGACCATTGTTTGGGTCCACAGACGATTGACAAAAACAATTGGAATAATACACATATGGAAACAACAATGTACAATGACATAACTGTGTGTGTCACAACAATGTAAACGAAGAAACACAGTAATGTAGTGTTTGTCTAAGCGAGTTACAGGGATAGCATTGAAGGAGTATCTACAAAAATCAAAAGAATGCCAACAGCACGCAACAGCAGCAAAAGAATGGTCACCCTCCCAAGTACTGACCGCGCCCGATGATGCTTGACTTGGGTGATCGAACGAGAGCAGGTTTGTTCATCATGGTATGGCCGTTGACACAAGTAAAGTACACGAGATTGATGACCTCTCACTATAATGAAAGGTCACCCTCCCAAGTACTGACCGCGCCCGATGATGCTTGACTTCGGTGATCGTGGTGGCGTCCTCTATGATTTGGAAACTATATCATAAGATATAATGGTTTTCTTACACAGATAGATTTTGGAAAGGTGGTATTGATGGGGTTATTAATTTTGGAGGTGTGATATCGATGGGGAATTGGGGGTCCAGGATATATAAATATATTTAGATATGTGAATAAACAGGGAAAAAGGTACATTAAATTGTTTTATGTAAGGATGGGGGGAAGGGGTTGCAACCCTGTCCCTGACAATTGGAGTTTATGCAGCTAGTATTATAAAGGAATTGGAGAGTGAAGTCCAAATAAATCCCTAAAAATATTGAGAGGAAGGAATAGTTGCATATCCTCTAAATACTTAAAATAGATGCATAGGAATAGGGTATTTAAATTGATCCAAACATTTTTTAGAACAAGCAAGTAGGTACTCATGAAAAACTAAAACATTCAAAAAGATTATGAAAATAATGTAATAGCCTGTTCATGATTGAAGTCCTCCTCAACTATAAAATGATATTGTGCAGGGAGTTATTTAAAAAAAAAAAAAAAAAAAAGGCAGTATGTCAAGGGAAGATACACTTTTTGGCCCTGAAAAGGACCATTGTTTGGGTCCACAGACGATTGACAAAAACAATTGGAATAATACACATATGGAAACAACAATGTACAATGACATAACTGTGTGTGTCACAACAATGTAAACGAAGAAACACAGTAATGTAGTGTTTGTCTAAGCGAGTTACAGGGATAGCATTGAAGGAGTATCTACAAAAATCAAAAGAATGCCAACAGCACGCAACAGCAGCAAAAGAATGGTCACCCTCCCAAGTACTGACCGCGCCCGATGATGCTTGACTTGGGTGATCGAACGAGAGCAGGTTTGTTCATCATGGTATGGCCGTTGACACAAGTAAAGTACACGAGATTGATGACCTCTCACTATAATGAAAGGTCACCCTCCCAAGTACTGACCGCGCCCGATGATGCTTGACTTCGGTGATCGTGGTGGCGTCCTCTATGATTTGGAAACTATATCATAAGATATAATGGTTTTCTTACACAGATAGATTTTGGAAAGGTGGTATTGATGGGGTTATTAATTTTGGAGGTGTGATATCGATGGGGAATTGGGGGTCCAGGATATATAAATATATTTAGATATGTGAATAAACAGGGAAAAAGGTACATTAAATTGTTTTATGTAAGGATGGGGGGAAGGGGTTGCAACCCTGTCCCTGACAATTGGAGTTTATGCAGCTAGTATTATAAAGGAATTGGAGAGTGAAGTCCAAATAAATCCCTAAAAATATTGAGAGGAAGGAATAGTTGCATATCCTCTAAATACTTAAAATAGATGCATAGGAATAGGGTATTTAAATTGATCCAAACATTTTTTAGAACAAGCAAGTAGGTACTCATGAAAAACTAAAACATTCAAAAAGATTATGAAAATAATGTAATAGCCTGTTCATGATTGAAGTCCTCCTCAACTATAAAATGATATTGTGCAGGGAGTTATTTAAAAAAAAAAAAAAAAAAAAGGCAGTATGTCAAGGGAAGATACACTTTTTGGCCCTGAAAAGGACCATTGTTTGGGTCCACAGACGATTGACAAAAACAATTGGAATAATACACATATGGAAACAACAATGTACAATGACATAACTGTGTGTGTCACAACAATGTAAACGAAGAAACACAGTAATGTAGTGTTTGTCTAAGCGAGTTACAGGGATAGCATTGAAGGAGTATCTACAAAAATCAAAAGAATGCCAACAGCACGCAACAGCAGCAAAAGAATGGTCACCCTCCCAAGTACTGACCGCGCCCGATGATGCTTGACTTGGGTGATCGAACGAGAGCAGGTTTGTTCATCATGGTATGGCCGTTGACACAAGTAAAGTACACGAGATTGATGACCTCTCACTATAATGAAAGGTCACCCTCCCAAGTACTGACCGCGCCCGATGATGCTTGACTTCGGTGATCGTGGTGGCGTCCTCTATGATTTGGAAACTATATCATAAGATATAATGGTTTTCTTACACAGATAGATTTTGGAAAGGTGGTATTGATGGGGTTATTAATTTTGGAGGTGTGATATCGATGGGGAATTGGGGGTCCAGGATATATAAATATATTTAGATATGTGAATAAACAGGGAAAAAGGTACATTAAATTGTTTTATGTAAGGATGGGGGGAAGGGGTTGCAACCCTGTCCCTGACAATTGGAGTTTATGCAGCTAGTATTATAAAGGAATTGGAGAGTGAAGTCCAAATAAATCCCTAAAAATATTGAGAGGAAGGAATAGTTGCATATCCTCTAAATACTTAAAATAGATGCATAGGAATAGGGTATTTAAATTGATCCAAACATTTTTTAGAACAAGCAAGTAGGTACTCATGAAAAACTAAAACATTCAAAAAGATTATGAAAATAATGTAATAGCCTGTTCATGATTGAAGTCCTCCTCAACTATAAAATGATATTGTGCAGGGAGTTATTTAAAAAAAAAAAAAAAAAAAAGGCAGTATGTCAAGGGAAGATACACTTTTTGGCCCTGAAAAGGACCATTGTTTGGGTCCACAGACGATTGACAAAAACAATTGGAATAATACACATATGGAAACAACAATGTACAATGACATAACTGTGTGTGTCACAACAATGTAAACGAAGAAACACAGTAATGTAGTGTTTGTCTAAGCGAGTTACAGGGATAGCATTGAAGGAGTATCTACAAAAATCAAAAGAATGCCAACAGCACGCAACAGCAGCAAAAGAATGGTCACCCTCCCAAGTACTGACCGCGCCCGATGATGCTTGACTTGGGTGATCGAACGAGAGCAGGTTTGTTCATCATGGTATGGCCGTTGACACAAGTAAAGTACACGAGATTGATGACCTCTCACTATAATGAAAGGTCACCCTCCCAAGTACTGACCGCGCCCGATGATGCTTGACTTCGGTGATCGTGGTGGCGTCCTCTATGATTTGGAAACTATATCATAAGATATAATGGTTTTCTTACACAGATAGATTTTGGAAAGGTGGTATTGATGGGGTTATTAATTTTGGAGGTGTGATATCGATGGGGAATTGGGGGTCCAGGATATATAAATATATTTAGATATGTGAATAAACAGGGAAAAAGGTACATTAAATTGTTTTATGTAAGGATGGGGGGAAGGGGTTGCAACCCTGTCCCTGACAATTGGAGTTTATGCAGCTAGTATTATAAAGGAATTGGAGAGTGAAGTCCAAATAAATCCCTAAAAATATTGAGAGGAAGGAATAGTTGCATATCCTCTAAATACTTAAAATAGATGCATAGGAATAGGGTATTTAAATTGATCCAAACATTTTTTAGAACAAGCAAGTAGGTACTCATGAAAAACTAAAACATTCAAAAAGATTATGAAAATAATGTAATAGCCTGTTCATGATTGAAGTCCTCCTCAACTATAAAATGATATTGTGCAGGGAGTTATTTAAAAAAAAAAAAAAAAAAAAGGCAGTATGTCAAGGGAAGATACACTTTTTGGCCCTGAAAAGGACCATTGTTTGGGTCCACAGACGATTGACAAAAACAATTGGAATAATACACATATGGAAACAACAATGTACAATGACATAACTGTGTGTGTCACAACAATGTAAACGAAGAAACACAGTAATGTAGTGTTTGTCTAAGCGAGTTACAGGGATAGCATTGAAGGAGTATCTACAAAAATCAAAAGAATGCCAACAGCACGCAACAGCAGCAAAAGAATGGTCACCCTCCCAAGTACTGACCGCGCCCGATGATGCTTGACTTGGGTGATCGAACGAGAGCAGGTTTGTTCATCATGGTATGGCCGTTGACACAAGTAAAGTACACGAGATTGATGACCTCTCACTATAATGAAAGGTCACCCTCCCAAGTACTGACCGCGCCCGATGATGCTTGACTTCGGTGATCGTGGTGGCGTCCTCTATGATTTGGAAACTATATCATAAGATATAATGGTTTTCTTACACAGATAGATTTTGGAAAGGTGGTATTGATGGGGTTATTAATTTTGGAGGTGTGATATCGATGGGGAATTGGGGGTCCAGGATATATAAATATATTTAGATATGTGAATAAACAGGGAAAAAGGTACATTAAATTGTTTTATGTAAGGATGGGGGGAAGGGGTTGCAACCCTGTCCCTGACAATTGGAGTTTATGCAGCTAGTATTATAAAGGAATTGGAGAGTGAAGTCCAAATAAATCCCTAAAAATATTGAGAGGAAGGAATAGTTGCATATCCTCTAAATACTTAAAATAGATGCATAGGAATAGGGTATTTAAATTGATCCAAACATTTTTTAGAACAAGCAAGTAGGTACTCATGAAAAACTAAAACATTCAAAAAGATTATGAAAATAATGTAATAGCCTGTTCATGATTGAAGTCCTCCTCAACTATAAAATGATATTGTGCAGGGAGTTATTTAAAAAAAAAAAAAAAAAAAAGGCAGTATGTCAAGGGAAGATACACTTTTTGGCCCTGAAAAGGACCATTGTTTGGGTCCACAGACGATTGACAAAAACAATTGGAATAATACACATATGGAAACAACAATGTACAATGACATAACTGTGTGTGTCACAACAATGTAAACGAAGAAACACAGTAATGTAGTGTTTGTCTAAGCGAGTTACAGGGATAGCATTGAAGGAGTATCTACAAAAATCAAAAGAATGCCAACAGCACGCAACAGCAGCAAAAGAATGGTCACCCTCCCAAGTACTGACCGCGCCCGATGATGCTTGACTTGGGTGATCGAACGAGAGCAGGTTTGTTCATCATGGTATGGCCGTTGACACAAGTAAAGTACACGAGATTGATGACCTCTCACTATAATGAAAGGTCACCCTCCCAAGTACTGACCGCGCCCGATGATGCTTGACTTCGGTGATCGTGGTGGCGTCCTCTATGATTTGGAAACTATATCATAAGATATAATGGTTTTCTTACACAGATAGATTTTGGAAAGGTGGTATTGATGGGGTTATTAATTTTGGAGGTGTGATATCGATGGGGAATTGGGGGTCCAGGATATATAAATATATTTAGATATGTGAATAAACAGGGAAAAAGGTACATTAAATTGTTTTATGTAAGGATGGGGGGAAGGGGTTGCAACCCTGTCCCTGACAATTGGAGTTTATGCAGCTAGTATTATAAAGGAATTGGAGAGTGAAGTCCAAATAAATCCCTAAAAATATTGAGAGGAAGGAATAGTTGCATATCCTCTAAATACTTAAAATAGATGCATAGGAATAGGGTATTTAAATTGATCCAAACATTTTTTAGAACAAGCAAGTAGGTACTCATGAAAAACTAAAACATTCAAAAAGATTATGAAAATAATGTAATAGCCTGTTCATGATTGAAGTCCTCCTCAACTATAAAATGATATTGTGCAGGGAGTTATTTAAAAAAAAAAAAAAAAAAAAGGCAGTATGTCAAGGGAAGATACACTTTTTGGCCCTGAAAAGGACCATTGTTTGGGTCCACAGACGATTGACAAAAACAATTGGAATAATACACATATGGAAACAACAATGTACAATGACATAACTGTGTGTGTCACAACAATGTAAACGAAGAAACACAGTAATGTAGTGTTTGTCTAAGCGAGTTACAGGGATAGCATTGAAGGAGTATCTACAAAAATCAAAAGAATGCCAACAGCACGCAACAGCAGCAAAAGAATGGTCACCCTCCCAAGTACTGACCGCGCCCGATGATGCTTGACTTGGGTGATCGAACGAGAGCAGGTTTGTTCATCATGGTATGGCCGTTGACACAAGTAAAGTACACGAGATTGATGACCTCTCACTATAATGAAAGGTCACCCTCCCAAGTACTGACCGCGCCCGATGATGCTTGACTTCGGTGATCGTGGTGGCGTCCTCTATGATTTGGAAACTATATCATAAGATATAATGGTTTTCTTACACAGATAGATTTTGGAAAGGTGGTATTGATGGGGTTATTAATTTTGGAGGTGTGATATCGATGGGGAATTGGGGGTCCAGGATATATAAATATATTTAGATATGTGAATAAACAGGGAAAAAGGTACATTAAATTGTTTTATGTAAGGATGGGGGGAAGGGGTTGCAACCCTGTCCCTGACAATTGGAGTTTATGCAGCTAGTATTATAAAGGAATTGGAGAGTGAAGTCCAAATAAATCCCTAAAAATATTGAGAGGAAGGAATAGTTGCATATCCTCTAAATACTTAAAATAGATGCATAGGAATAGGGTATTTAAATTGATCCAAACATTTTTTAGAACAAGCAAGTAGGTACTCATGAAAAACTAAAACATTCAAAAAGATTATGAAAATAATGTAATAGCCTGTTCATGATTGAAGTCCTCCTCAACTATAAAATGATATTGTGCAGGGAGTTATTTAAAAAAAAAAAAAAAAAAAAGGCAGTATGTCAAGGGAAGATACACTTTTTGGCCCTGAAAAGGACCATTGTTTGGGTCCACAGACGATTGACAAAAACAATTGGAATAATACACATATGGAAACAACAATGTACAATGACATAACTGTGTGTGTCACAACAATGTAAACGAAGAAACACAGTAATGTAGTGTTTGTCTAAGCGAGTTACAGGGATAGCATTGAAGGAGTATCTACAAAAATCAAAAGAATGCCAACAGCACGCAACAGCAGCAAAAGAATGGTCACCCTCCCAAGTACTGACCGCGCCCGATGATGCTTGACTTGGGTGATCGAACGAGAGCAGGTTTGTTCATCATGGTATGGCCGTTGACACAAGTAAAGTACACGAGATTGATGACCTCTCACTATAATGAAAGGTCACCCTCCCAAGTACTGACCGCGCCCGATGATGCTTGACTTCGGTGATCGTGGTGGCGTCCTCTATGATTTGGAAACTATATCATAAGATATAATGGTTTTCTTACACAGATAGATTTTGGAAAGGTGGTATTGATGGGGTTATTAATTTTGGAGGTGTGATATCGATGGGGAATTGGGGGTCCAGGATATATAAATATATTTAGATATGTGAATAAACAGGGAAAAAGGTACATTAAATTGTTTTATGTAAGGATGGGGGGAAGGGGTTGCAACCCTGTCCCTGACAATTGGAGTTTATGCAGCTAGTATTATAAAGGAATTGGAGAGTGAAGTCCAAATAAATCCCTAAAAATATTGAGAGGAAGGAATAGTTGCATATCCTCTAAATACTTAAAATAGATGCATAGGAATAGGGTATTTAAATTGATCCAAACATTTTTTAGAACAAGCAAGTAGGTACTCATGAAAAACTAAAACATTCAAAAAGATTATGAAAATAATGTAATAGCCTGTTCATGATTGAAGTCCTCCTCAACTATAAAATGATATTGTGCAGGGAGTTATTTAAAAAAAAAAAAAAAAAAAAGGCAGTATGTCAAGGGAAGATACACTTTTTGGCCCTGAAAAGGACCATTGTTTGGGTCCACAGACGATTGACAAAAACAATTGGAATAATACACATATGGAAACAACAATGTACAATGACATAACTGTGTGTGTCACAACAATGTAAACGAAGAAACACAGTAATGTAGTGTTTGTCTAAGCGAGTTACAGGGATAGCATTGAAGGAGTATCTACAAAAATCAAAAGAATGCCAACAGCACGCAACAGCAGCAAAAGAATGGTCACCCTCCCAAGTACTGACCGCGCCCGATGATGCTTGACTTGGGTGATCGAACGAGAGCAGGTTTGTTCATCATGGTATGGCCGTTGACACAAGTAAAGTACACGAGATTGATGACCTCTCACTATAATGAAAGGTCACCCTCCCAAGTACTGACCGCGCCCGATGATGCTTGACTTCGGTGATCGTGGTGGCGTCCTCTATGATTTGGAAACTATATCATAAGATATAATGGTTTTCTTACACAGATAGATTTTGGAAAGGTGGTATTGATGGGGTTATTAATTTTGGAGGTGTGATATCGATGGGGAATTGGGGGTCCAGGATATATAAATATATTTAGATATGTGAATAAACAGGGAAAAAGGTACATTAAATTGTTTTATGTAAGGATGGGGGGAAGGGGTTGCAACCCTGTCCCTGACAATTGGAGTTTATGCAGCTAGTATTATAAAGGAATTGGAGAGTGAAGTCCAAATAAATCCCTAAAAATATTGAGAGGAAGGAATAGTTGCATATCCTCTAAATACTTAAAATAGATGCATAGGAATAGGGTATTTAAATTGATCCAAACATTTTTTAGAACAAGCAAGTAGGTACTCATGAAAAACTAAAACATTCAAAAAGATTATGAAAATAATGTAATAGCCTGTTCATGATTGAAGTCCTCCTCAACTATAAAATGATATTGTGCAGGGAGTTATTTAAAAAAAAAAAAAAAAAAAAGGCAGTATGTCAAGGGAAGATACACTTTTTGGCCCTGAAAAGGACCATTGTTTGGGTCCACAGACGATTGACAAAAACAATTGGAATAATACACATATGGAAACAACAATGTACAATGACATAACTGTGTGTGTCACAACAATGTAAACGAAGAAACACAGTAATGTAGTGTTTGTCTAAGCGAGTTACAGGGATAGCATTGAAGGAGTATCTACAAAAATCAAAAGAATGCCAACAGCACGCAACAGCAGCAAAAGAATGGTCACCCTCCCAAGTACTGACCGCGCCCGATGATGCTTGACTTGGGTGATCGAACGAGAGCAGGTTTGTTCATCATGGTATGGCCGTTGACACAAGTAAAGTACACGAGATTGATGACCTCTCACTATAATGAAAGGTCACCCTCCCAAGTACTGACCGCGCCCGATGATGCTTGACTTCGGTGATCGTGGTGGCGTCCTCTATGATTTGGAAACTATATCATAAGATATAATGGTTTTCTTACACAGATAGATTTTGGAAAGGTGGTATTGATGGGGTTATTAATTTTGGAGGTGTGATATCGATGGGGAATTGGGGGTCCAGGATATATAAATATATTTAGATATGTGAATAAACAGGGAAAAAGGTACATTAAATTGTTTTATGTAAGGATGGGGGGAAGGGGTTGCAACCCTGTCCCTGACAATTGGAGTTTATGCAGCTAGTATTATAAAGGAATTGGAGAGTGAAGTCCAAATAAATCCCTAAAAATATTGAGAGGAAGGAATAGTTGCATATCCTCTAAATACTTAAAATAGATGCATAGGAATAGGGTATTTAAATTGATCCAAACATTTTTTAGAACAAGCAAGTAGGTACTCATGAAAAACTAAAACATTCAAAAAGATTATGAAAATAATGTAATAGCCTGTTCATGATTGAAGTCCTCCTCAACTATAAAATGATATTGTGCAGGGAGTTATTTAAAAAAAAAAAAAAAAAAAAGGCAGTATGTCAAGGGAAGATACACTTTTTGGCCCTGAAAAGGACCATTGTTTGGGTCCACAGACGATTGACAAAAACAATTGGAATAATACACATATGGAAACAACAATGTACAATGACATAACTGTGTGTGTCACAACAATGTAAACGAAGAAACACAGTAATGTAGTGTTTGTCTAAGCGAGTTACAGGGATAGCATTGAAGGAGTATCTACAAAAATCAAAAGAATGCCAACAGCACGCAACAGCAGCAAAAGAATGGTCACCCTCCCAAGTACTGACCGCGCCCGATGATGCTTGACTTGGGTGATCGAACGAGAGCAGGTTTGTTCATCATGGTATGGCCGTTGACACAAGTAAAGTACACGAGATTGATGACCTCTCACTATAATGAAAGGTCACCCTCCCAAGTACTGACCGCGCCCGATGATGCTTGACTTCGGTGATCGTGGTGGCGTCCTCTATGATTTGGAAACTATATCATAAGATATAATGGTTTTCTTACACAGATAGATTTTGGAAAGGTGGTATTGATGGGGTTATTAATTTTGGAGGTGTGATATCGATGGGGAATTGGGGGTCCAGGATATATAAATATATTTAGATATGTGAATAAACAGGGAAAAAGGTACATTAAATTGTTTTATGTAAGGATGGGGGGAAGGGGTTGCAACCCTGTCCCTGACAATTGGAGTTTATGCAGCTAGTATTATAAAGGAATTGGAGAGTGAAGTCCAAATAAATCCCTAAAAATATTGAGAGGAAGGAATAGTTGCATATCCTCTAAATACTTAAAATAGATGCATAGGAATAGGGTATTTAAATTGATCCAAACATTTTTTAGAACAAGCAAGTAGGTACTCATGAAAAACTAAAACATTCAAAAAGATTATGAAAATAATGTAATAGCCTGTTCATGATTGAAGTCCTCCTCAACTATAAAATGATATTGTGCAGGGAGTTATTTAAAAAAAAAAAAAAAAAAAAGGCAGTATGTCAAGGGAAGATACACTTTTTGGCCCTGAAAAGGACCATTGTTTGGGTCCACAGACGATTGACAAAAACAATTGGAATAATACACATATGGAAACAACAATGTACAATGACATAACTGTGTGTGTCACAACAATGTAAACGAAGAAACACAGTAATGTAGTGTTTGTCTAAGCGAGTTACAGGGATAGCATTGAAGGAGTATCTACAAAAATCAAAAGAATGCCAACAGCACGCAACAGCAGCAAAAGAATGGTCACCCTCCCAAGTACTGACCGCGCCCGATGATGCTTGACTTGGGTGATCGAACGAGAGCAGGTTTGTTCATCATGGTATGGCCGTTGACACAAGTAAAGTACACGAGATTGATGACCTCTCACTATAATGAAAGGTCACCCTCCCAAGTACTGACCGCGCCCGATGATGCTTGACTTCGGTGATCGTGGTGGCGTCCTCTATGATTTGGAAACTATATCATAAGATATAATGGTTTTCTTACACAGATAGATTTTGGAAAGGTGGTATTGATGGGGTTATTAATTTTGGAGGTGTGATATCGATGGGGAATTGGGGGTCCAGGATATATAAATATATTTAGATATGTGAATAAACAGGGAAAAAGGTACATTAAATTGTTTTATGTAAGGATGGGGGGAAGGGGTTGCAACCCTGTCCCTGACAATTGGAGTTTATGCAGCTAGTATTATAAAGGAATTGGAGAGTGAAGTCCAAATAAATCCCTAAAAATATTGAGAGGAAGGAATAGTTGCA
>CAXBTE010000202.1:0-67000 GCA_963978545.1 Linyphia triangularis | reverse complement strand
GTGGACTATTCAATGAATAATTGTTCAAAAATTAAAATTTTCAAAATTTTTTCCCGTGTGAGATATTGAAGCTTATATATAGGAGAATCTCCAATTCCAATTTTATAACACTCACTAAATAAGAAGTAGGTCTATAGTTGGTACAAAATGTTAAATTTTCTCAAAAATAAAATTTCCCCATTGAAAACACATGTCGGACTGTTCAATGAATTATTGTTCAAAAAGTAAAATTTTCAAATTTTTTTCCGGTTTGTGATATTGAAGCTCATATATAGGAGAATCTCGAATTTGAATTTTATAACACTATATAAATAAGAAGTGGGTCTGAAGTTGGTCCTAAAAATTGAACTTTCAAAATTTTCGTTTAAAATCATTCCCATGTTAACCGTAAGGAAAATTTCACACTTCTAAATTTTAAAAATTTTACAATCATTTTGCAACTAGGGTAACAGAAATTGTCATCCGAATCGATTTCCACATTCAAGTGGTTATTAAAATGAAATTTTACTTCTCAAAATTCGGTTATTGCCAAAAAAAATCTTTATATCCCTTTGAATATACATTAAACTTGCCAATCCTTATGCAATTTTCCAATTCTCAATTTTCGAATTTTAATCTTAATTTGTAGCCTAGGATAATAAAAGTCATCTTCCGATTTCTTTCTGATCATCAATTTGCTCATGAAATATTATTTTAGTACACAAAATCGAAGCAATGCTACGTAAAATAAAGCCTCAAAACAGTTTCTGAGCGCTTTCTTTTCAAAATTTCAACTTCTCCTAGAGCTATTCAAAAATAGTTTTTTTTTGCCAAAATTTTGAAATTTGTTTGATTTTTAATGTGTTTTTGAATAAAAAAACACAATTTGGAACCATTTGTTAAAAATGAAATTTTCCATTCAAATACACTCAAAACTGAAATATTTCAAGATTTTCGAAAAATTGAATTTTTTATTTTTAGAATAATTTTTTTAATTAAAATTTGTACAAGAATAACTATAAAACATATATCCAACTGCAATTCGCAATTTGAAAGCATTTGAGCAATTTTCTTGAAAATACAATTCCCCATTGAAAACACATGGCGGACTGTTCAATGAATTATTGTTCAAAAAGTAAAATTTTAAAAATTTTTTCCGGTTTGTGATATTGAAGCTCATATATAGGAGAATCTCCAATTCGAATTTTATAACACTCACTAAATAAGAAGTGGGTCTAAAGTTGGTCCTAAAAACTGAACTTTCAAAATTTTCGTTTAAAATTTTTCTCATGTTAACAGTCTGGAAAATTTCACACTTCTAAATTTTCAAAATTTTACAATCATTTTGCAACTAGGGTAACAGAAATTGTCATCGAAATCGATTTCCACATTCAAGTGGTTATTAAAATGAAATTTTACTTCTCAAAATTCGGTTATTGCCAAAAAATCTTTATATCCCTTTGAATATACATTAAACTTGCCAATCCTTAGGCAATTTTCCAATTCTCAATTTTCGAATTTTAATCTTAATTTGTAGCCTAGGATAATACAAGTCATCTTCCGATTTCTTTCTGATCATCAATTTGCTCATGAAATATTATTTTAGTACACAAAATCGAAGCAATGCTACGTAAAATAAAGCCTCAAAACAGTTTCTGAGCGCTTTCGTTTCAAAATTTCAACTTCTCATAGAGCTATTCAAAAATAGTTTTTTTTTGCCAAAATTTTGAAATTTGTTTGATTTTTAATGTGTTTTTGAATAAAAAAACACAATTTGGAACCATTTGTTAAAAATGAAATTTTCCATTCAAATACACTCAAAACTGAAATATTTCAAGATTTTCGAAAAATTTAATTTTTTATTTTTAGAATACTTTTTTTTAATTAAAATTTGGTACAAGAATAACTATAAAACATATATCCAACTGCAATTCGCAATTTGAAAGCATTTGAGCAATTTTCTTGAAAATACAATTCCCCATTGAAAACACATGGCGGACTGTTCAATGAACTATTGTTCAAAAAGTAAAATTTTCAAAATTTTTTCCGGTTTGTGATATTGAAGCTCATATATAGGAGAATCTCCAATTCGAATTTTATAACACTCACTAAATAAGAAGTGGGTCTAAAGTTGGTCCTAAAAACTGAACTTTCAAAATTTTCGTTTAAAATTTTTCTCATGTTAACAGTCTGGAAAATTTCTCACTTCTAAATTTTCAAAATTTTACAATCATTTTGCAACTAGGGTAACAGAAATTGTCATCGAAATCGATTTCCACATTCAAGTGGTTATTAAAATGAAATTTTACTTCTCAAAATTCGGTTATTGCCAAAAAATCTTTATATCCCTTTGAATATACATTAAACTTGCCAATCCTTAGGCAATTTTCCAATTCTCAATTTTCGAATTTTAATCTTAATTTGTAGCCTAGGATAATACAAGTCATCTTCCGATTTCTTTCTGATCATCAATTTGCTCATGAAATATTATTTTAGTACACAAAATCGAAGCAATGCTACGTAAAATAAAGCCTCAAAACAGTTTCTGAGCGCTTTCGTTTCAAAATTTCAACTTCTCATAGAGCTATTCAAAAATAGTTTTTTTTTGCCAAAATTTTGAAATTTGTTTGATTTTTAATGTGTTTTTGAATAAAAAAACACAATTTGGAACCATTTGTTAAAAATGAAATTTTCCATTCAAATACACTCAAAACTGAAATATTTCAAGATTTTCGAAAAATTTAATTTTTTATTTTTAGAATACTTTTTTTTAATTAAAATTTGGTACAAGAATAACTATAAAACATATATCCAACTGCAATTCGCAATTTGAAAGCATTTGAGCAATTTTCTTGAAAATACAATTCCCCATTGAAATCACATGGCGGACTGTTCAATGAATTATTGTTCAAAAAGTAAAATTTTCAAAATTTTTTCCCATTTGTGATATTGAAGCTTATATACAGGAGAATCTCCAATTCCAATTTTATAACACTCACTAAATAAGGAGTGGGTCTGAAGTTGGTCCAAAAAGTGCAATTTTCTCAAAAATAAAATTTCCACATCGAAAACACATGGCGGACTGTTCAATGAATTATTGTTCAAAAAGTAAAATTTTCAAAATTTTTTCCCATTTGTGATATTGAAGCTTATATATAGGAGAATCTCCAATTCCAATTTTATAACACTCACTAAATAAGGAGTGGGTCTAAAGTTGTTCCAAAAAGTGCAATTTTCTAAAAAATAAAAATTCCCCCATTGAAAACACATGGTGGACTATTCAATGAATAATTGTTCAAAAATTAAAATTTTAAAATTTTTTTGCCGTGTGTGATATTGAAGCTTATATATAGGAGAATCTAAAATTCCAATTTTATAACACTTACTAAATAAGAAGTGGGTCTAAAGTTGTTCCAAAAAGTGCAATTTTCTAAAAAATAAAATTTCCCCATTGAAAGCACATGTCGGACTGTTCAATGAATTATTGTTCAAAAAGTAAAATTTTCAAAATTTTTTCCGGTTTGTGATATTGAAGCTCATATATAGGAGAATTTCGAATTTGAATTTTATAACACTCACTAAATAAGAAGTGGGTCTAAAGTTGTTCCAAAAAGTGCAATTTTCTCAAAAATAAGATTTCGCCATTGAAAACACATGACGGACTATTCAATGAATAATTTTTCAAAAAGTAAAATTTTCAAAATTTTGTCCTGTAAGTGATATTGAAGCTTATACATAGGAGAATCTCCAATTCCAATTTTTTAACACTCACTAAATAAGAAGTGGGTCGAATGTTGTTCCAAAAAGTGCAATTTTCCCAAAAATATAATTCCCCCATTGAAAACACATTATGACTATTCAATGAATAAATTTTCAAAAAGAAAAATTTCAAAATGTTTTCCCGTGTGTGATATTGAAGCTTATATATAGGAGAATCTCCAATTCGAATTTTATAACACTCACTAAATTAGAGGTGGGTCTAAAGTTGGTCCAAAAAGTGCAATTTTCTTAAAAATAAAATTTCCACATTGAAAACACATGACGGACTATTCAATGAATAATTTTTCAAAAAGTAAAATTTTCAAAATTTTTTCCTGTGTGTGATATTGAAGCTTATATATAGGAGAATCTCCAATTCGAATTTTATAACACTCACTAAATAAAAAGTGGGTCTAAAGTTGTTCCAAAAAGTGCAATTTTCTAAAAAATAAAATTCAACCATTGAAAACACATGGTGGACTATTCAATAAATAATTGTTCAAAAATTAAAATTTTCAAAATTTTTTCCCATTCGTGATATTGAAGCTTATATATAGGAGAATCTCCAATTCCAATTTTATAACACTCACTAAATAAGAAGTAGGTCTAATGTTGTTCCAAAAAGTGCAATTTTCCAAAAAATATAATTCCCCTATTGAAAACACATGATGACTATTCAATGAATAAATTTCCAAAAAGAAAAATTTTCAAAATGTTTTCCCGTATGCGATATTGAAGCTTATATATAGGAGAAACTCCAATTTCAATTTTATAACACTCACTAAATAAGAAGTGGGTCTAAAGTTGTTCCAAAAAGTGCAATTTTCTCAAAAATAAGATTTCACCAATGAAAACACATGACGGACTATTTAAGGAATAATTTTTCAAAAAGTAAAATTTTCAAATTTTTTTCCTGTGTGTGATATTGAAGCTTATATATAGGAGAATCTTCAATTCGAATTTTATAACACTCACTGAATAAGAAGTGCGTCTAAAGTTGGTCCTAAAAATTGAACTTTCAAAATTTTCGTTTAAAATTTTTCCCTTGTTAACCGTTTGGAAAATTTCACACTTCCAAATTTTCACAATTTTACAATCATTTTGCAACTAGGGTAACCGAAATTATCAACCGAATCGATTTCCACATTCAAATGGTCATTAAAATGAAATTTTACTTCTCAAAATTCGGTAATTGCCAAAAAAATCTTTATATCCCTTTGAATATACATTAAACTTGCCAATCCTTAGGCATTTCTCAATTTTCGAATTTTAACCTTAATTTGTAGCCTAGGATAATAAAAGTCATCTTCCGATTTCTTTCTGATCATCAATTTGCTCATGAAATATTATTTTAGTACACAAAATCGAAGCAATGCTACGTAAAATAAAGCCTCAAAACAGTTTCTGAGCGCTTTCGTTTCAAAATTTCAACTTCTCATAGAGCTATTCAAAAATTGTTTTTTTTTTGCCAAAATTTTGAAATTTGTTTGATTTTTAATGTGTTTTTGAATAAAAAAACACAATTTGGAACCATTTGTTAAAAATGAAATTTTCCATTCAAATACACTCAAAACTGAAATATTTCAAGATTTTCGAAAAATTTAATTTTTTATTTTTAGAATACTTTTTTTTAATTAAAATTTGGTACAAGAATAACTATAAAACATATATCCAACTGCAATTCGCAATTTGAAAGCATTTGAGCAATTTTCTTGAAAATACAATTCCCCATTGAAAACACATGGCGGACTGTTCAATGAATTATTGTTCAAAAAGTAAAATTTTCAAAATTTTTTCCGGTTTGTGATATTGAAGCTCATATATAGGAGAATCTCCAATTCGAATTTTATAACACTCACTGAATAAGAAGTGCGTCTAAAGTTGGTCCTAAAAATTGAACTTTCAAAATTTTCGTTTAAAATTTTTCCCTTGTTAACCGTTTGGAAAATTTCACACTTCCAAATTTTCACAATTTTACAATCATTTTGCAACTAGGGTAACCGAAATTATCAACCGAATCGATTTCCACATTCAAATGGTCATTAAAATGAAATTTTACTTCTCAAAATTCGGTAATTGCCAAAAAAATCTTTATATCCCTTTGAATATACATTAAACTTGCCAATCCTTAGGCATTTCTCAATTTTCGAATTTTAACCTTAATTTGTAGCCTAGGATAATAAAAGTCATCTTCCGATTTCTTTCTGATCATCAATTTGCTCATGAAATATTATTTTAGTACACAAAATCGAAGCAATGCTACGTAAAATAAAGCCTCAAAACAGTTTCTGAGCGCTTTCATTTCAAAATTTCAACTTCTCATAGAGCTATTCAAAAATAGTTTTTTTTTGCCAAAATTTTGAAATTTGTTTGATTTTTAATGTGTTTTTGAATAAAAAAACACAATTTGGAACCATTTGTTAAAAATGAAATTTTCCATTCAAATACACTCAAAACTGAAATATTTCAAGATTTTCGAAAAATTTATTTTTTATTTTTCGAATACTTTTTTTTAATTAAAATTTGGTACAAGAATAACTATAAAACATATATCCAACTGCAATTCGCAATTTGAAAGCATTTGAGCAATTTTCTTGAAAATAAAATTCCCCATTGAAAACACATGGCGGACTGTTCAATGAATTATTGTTCAAAAAGTAAAATTTTCAAAATTTTTTCCGGTTTGTGATATTGAAGCTCATATATAGGAGAATCTCCAATTCGAATTTTATAACACTCACTAAATAAGAAGTGGGTCTAAAGTTGGTCCTAAAAACTGAACTTTCAAAATTTTCGTTTAAAATTTTTCTCATGTTAACAGTATTGAAAATTTCACACTTCTAAATTTTCAAAATTTTACAATCATTTTGCAACTAGGGTAACAGAAATTGTCATCGGAATCGATTTCCACATTCAAGTGGTTATTAAAATGAAATTTTACTTCTCAAAATTCGGTTATTGCCAAAAAATCTTTATATCCCTTTGAATATACATTAAACTTGCCAATCCTTAGGCAATTTTCCAATTCTCAATTTTCGAATTTTAATCTTAATTTGTAGCCTAGGATAATACAAGTCATCTTCCGATTTCTTTCTGATCATCAATTTGCTCATGAAATATTATTTTAGTACACAAAATCGAAGCAATGCTACGTAAAATAAACCCTCAAAACAGTTTCTGAGCGCTTTCGTTTCAAAATTTCAACTTCTCATAGAGCTATTCAAAAATAGTTTTTTTTGGCCAAAATTTTAAAATTTGTTTGATTTTTAATGTGTTTTTGAATAAAAAAACACAATTTGGAACCATTTGTTAAAAATGAAATTTTCCATTCAAATACACTCAAAACTGAAATATTTCAAGATTTTCGAAAAATTGAATTTTTATTTTTAGAATACTTTTTTTTAATTAAAATTTGGTACAAGAATAACTATAAAACATATATCCAACTGCAATTCGCAATTTGAAAACATTTGAGCAATTTTCTCGAAAATACAATTCCCCATTGAAATCACATGGCGGACTATTCAATGAATAATTGTTCAAAAATTAAAATTTTAAATTTTTTTTCCCGTGTGTGATATTGAAGCTTATATATAGGAGAATATCCAATTTCAATTTTATAACACTCACTAAATAAAAAGTGGGTCTAAAGTTGTTGCAAAAAATGCAATTTTCTCAAAAATAAAATTTCCCCATTGAAAACACATGGCGGATTCTTCAATGAATTATTGTTCAAAAAGTAAAATTTTCAAAATTTTTTCCGGTTTGTGATATTGAAGCTTATATATAGGAGAATCTCCAATTCCAATTTTATAACACTCACTAAATAAGAAGTGGGTCTATAGTTGGTTCAAAATGTGCAATTTTCTCAAACATAAAATTTCACAATTGAAAACACATGGCGGACTGTTCAATGAATTATTGTTCAAAAAGTAAAATTTTCAAAATTTTTTCCGGTTTGTGATATTGAAGCTCATATATAGGAGAATCTCCTATTCGAATTTTATAACACTCACTAAATAAGAAGTGGGTCTAAAGTTGGTCCTAAAAATTGAACTTTCAAAATTTTCGTTTAAAATTTTTCCCATGTTAACCGTTTGGAAAATTTCACACTTCCAAATTTTCAAAATTTTACAATCATTTTGCAACTAGGGTAACCGAAATTATCAACCGAATCGATTTCCACATTCAAATGATCATTAAAATGAAATTTTACTTCTCAAAATTCGGTAATTGCGAAAAAAATCTTTATATCCCTTTGAATATACATTAAACTTGCCAATCCTTAGGCATTTCTCAATTTTCGAATTTTAACCTTAATTTGTAGCCTAGGATAATAAAAGTCATCTTCCGATTTCTTTCTGATCATCAATTTGCTCATGAAATATTATTTTAGTACACAAAATCGAAGCAATGCTACGTAAAATAAAGCCTCAAAACAGTTTCTGAGCGCTTTCGTTTGAAAATTTCAACTTCTCATAGAGCTATTCAGAAATAGTTTTTTTTGCCAAAATTTTGAAATTTGTTTGATTTTTAATGTGTTTTTGAATAAAAAAACACAATTTGGAACCATTTGTTAAAAATGAAATTTTCCATTCAAATACACTCAAAACTGAAATATTTCAAGATTTTCGAAAAATTGAATTTTTTATTTTTAAAATACTTTTTTTTAATTAAAATTTGGTACAAGAATAACTATAAAACATATATCCAACTGCAATTCGCAAATTGAAAGCATTTGAGCAATTTTCTCGAAAATACAATTCCCCATTGAAATCACATGGCGGACTATTCAATGAATAATTGTTCAAAAATTAAAATTTTAAAAATTTTTTCCCGTGTGTGATATTGAAGCTTATATATAGGAGAATATCCAATTTCAATTTTATAACACTCACTAAATAAAAAGTGGGTCTAAAGTTGTTCCAAAAAGTGCAATTTTCTCAAAAATAAGATTTCGCCATTGAAAACACATGACGGACTATTCAATGAATAATTTTTCAAAAAGTAAAATTTTCTAAATTTGTTCCGGTGTGTGATATTGAAGCTTTTATATAGGAGAATCTCCAATTCCAATTTTATAACACTCACTAAATAAGAAGTGGGTCTATAGTTGGTTCAAAATGTGCAATTTTCTCAAAAATAAAATTTCACAATTGAAAACACATGGCGGACTGTTCAATGAATTATTGTTCAAAAAGTAAAATTTTCAAAATGTTTTCCGGTTGTGATATTGAAGCTTATATATAGGAGAATCTCCAATTCCAATTTTATAACACTCACTAAATAAGAAGTGGGTCTAAAGTGGTTCCAAAAAGTGCAATTTTCTAAAAAATAAAATTTCCTTATTGAAAACACATGATGACTATTCAATGAATTATTGTTCAAAAAATAAAATTTTCAAAATTTTTTCCGGTGTGTTATATTGAAGCTTATATATAGGAGAATCTCCAATTCCAATTTTATAACACTCCCTAAATAAGAAGTGGGTCTAAAGTTGTTCCAAAAAGTGCAATTTTCTCAAAAATAAGATTTCGCCATTGAAAACACATGACGGACTATTCAATGAATAATTTTTCAAAAAGTAAAATTTTCAAAATTTTGTCCTGTGTGTGATATTGAAGCTTATATATAGGAGAATCTCCAATTCCAATTTTATAACACTCACTAAATAAGAAGTGGGTCTGAAGTTGGTCCAAAAAGTGCAATTTTCTCAAAAATAAAATTTCCACATCGAAAACACATGGCGGACTGTTCAATGAATTATTGTTCAAAAAGTAAAATTTTCAATTTTTTTTCCCATTTGTGATATTGAAGCTTATATATAGGAGAATCTCCAATTCCAATTTTATAACACTCACTAAATAAGGAGTGGGTCTAAAGTTGTTCCAAAAAGTGCAATTTTCTAAAAAATAAAAATTCCCCCATTGAAAACACATGGTGGACTATTCAATGAATAATTGTTCAAAAATGAAAATTTTCAAAATTTTTTGCCGTGTGTGATATTGAAGCTTATATATAGGAGAATCTCCAATTCCAATTTTATAACACTCACTAAATAAGGAGTGGGTCTAAAGTTGTTCCAAAAAGTGCAATTTTCTAAAAAATAAAAATTCCCCCATTGAAAACACATGGTGGACTATTCAATGAATAATTGTTCAAAAATGAAAATTTTCAAAATTTTTTGCCGTGTGTTATATTGAAGCTTATATATAGGAGAATCTCCAATTCCAATTTTATAACACTCAATAAATAAAAAATGGGTCTAAAGTTGCTCCAAAAAGTGCAATTTTCCAAAAAATAAAATTTCCCCATTGAAAACAGATGGCGGACTGTTCAATGAATTATTGTTCAAAAAGTAAAATTTTCAAAATTTTTTCCGGTTTGTGATATTGAAGCTCATATATAGGAGAATCTCCAATTCGAATTTTATAACACTCACTAAATAAGAAGTGGGTCTTAAGTTGGTCCAAAAAGTGCAATTTTCTTAAAAATAAAATTTCCACATCGAAAACACATGGCGGACTGTTCAATGAATTATTGTTCAAAAACCAAAATTTTTAAAATTTTTTCCCGTTTGTGATATTGAAGCTTATATATAAGAGAAACTCCAATTTCAATTTTATAACACTCACTAAATAAAAAGTGGGTCTAAAGTTGTTCCAAAAAGTGCAATTTTCTAAAAAATAAAATTCCCCCATTGAAAACACATGGTGGACTATTCAATGAATAATTGTTCAAAAATTAAAATTTTCAAAATTTTTTCCCGTGTGTGATATTGAAGCTTATATATAGGAGAAACTCCAATTTCAATTTTATAACACTCACTAAATAAGAAGTGGGTCTTAAGTTGTTCCAAAAAGTGCAATTTTCTCAAAAATAAGATTTCGCCATTGAAAACACATGACGGACTATTCAATGAATAATTTTTCAAAAAGTAAAATTTTCAAAATGTTTTCCCGTGTGTGATATTGAAGCTTATATATAGGAGAATCTCCAATTCGAATTTTATAACACTCACTAAATAAGAAGTGGGTCTTAAGTTGGTCCAAATAGTGCAATTTTCTTAAAAATAAAATTTCCACATCGAAAACACATGGCGGACTGTTCAATGAATTATTGTTCAAAAAGTAAAATTTTTAAAATTTTTTCCCGTGTGTGATATTGAAGCTTATATATAGGAGAAACTCCAATTTCAATTTTATAACACTCACTAAATAAAAAGTGGGTCTAAAGTTGTTCCAAAAAGTGCAATTTTCTCAAAAATAAGATTCCCCCATTGAAAACACATGGTGGACTATTCAATGAATAATTGTTCAAAAAATAAAATTTTCAAAATTTTTTCCGGTTTGTGATATTGAAGCTTATATATAGGATAATCTCCAATTCCAATTTTATAACACTTACTAAATAAAAAGTGGGTCTATAGTTGGTTCAAAATGTGCAATTTTCTAAAAAATAAAATTTCTCCATTGAAAACACATGGCGGACTGTTCAATGAATTATTGTTCAAAAAGTAAAATTTTAAATTTTTTTTCCGGTTTGTGATATTGAAGCTCATATATAGGAGAATCTAGAATTCGAATTTAATAACACTCACTAAATAAGAAGTGGGTCTAAAGTGGTTCCAAAAAGTGCAAATTTCTAAAAAATAAAATTTCCTTATTGAAAACACATGATGACTATTCAATGAATTATTGTTCAAAAAATAAAATTTTCAAAATTTTTTCCGGTGTGTTATATTGAAGCTTATATATAGGAGAATCTCCAATTCCAATTTTATAACACTCACTAAATAAGAAGTGGGTCTAAAGTTGTTCCAAAAAGTGCAATTTTCTCAAAAATAAGATTTCGCCATTGAAAACACATGACGGACTATTCAATGAATTATTTTTCAAAAAGTAAAATTTTCAAAATTTTTTCCTGTTTGTGATATTGAAGCTCATATATAGGAGAATCTCCTACTCGAACTTTATAACACTCAGTAAATAATTAGTGGATCTAAAGTTGGTCCTAAAAATTGAACTTTCAAAATTTCCGTTTAAAATTTTTCCCATGTTAACAGTACGGAAAATTTCACACTTCTAAATTTTCAAAATTTTACAATCATTATGCAACTAGGGTAGCAGAAATTGTCATCCGAATCGATTTCCACATTCAAGTGGTTATTAAAATGAAATTTTACTTCTCAAAATTCGGTTATTGCCAAAAAAAATCTTTATATCCCTTTGAATATACATTAAACTTGCCAATCCTTATGCAATTTTCCAATTCTCAATTTTCGAATTTTAATCTTAATTTGTAGCCTAGGATAATAAAAGTCATCTTCCGATTTCTTTCTGATCATCAATTTGCTCATGAAATATTATTTTAGTAAACAAAATCGAAGCAATGCTACGTAAAATAAAGCCTCAAAACAGTTTCTGAGCGCTTTCTTTTCAAAATTTCAACTTCTCCTAGAGCTATTCAAAAATAGTTTTTTTTTTGCCAAAATTTTGAAATTTGTTTGATTTTTAATGTGTTTTTGAATAAAAAAACACAATTTGGAACCATTTGTTAAAAATGAAATTTTCCATTCAAATACACTCAAAACTGAAATATTTCAAGATTTTCGAAAAATTGAATTTTTTATTTTTAGAATAATATTTTTAATTAAAATTTGGTATAAGAATAACTATAAAACATATATCCAACTGCAATTCGCAATTTGAAAGCATTTGAGCAATTTTCTTGAAAATACAATTCCCCATTGAAATCACATGGCGGACTATTCAATGAATAATTGTTCAAAAAGTAAAATTTTCAAAATTTTTTCCCGTTTGTGATATTGAAGCTTATATATAGGAGAAACTCCAATTCCAATTTTATAACACTTACTGAATAAGAAGTGGGTCTAAAGTTGTTCCAAAAAGTGCAATTTTCTAAAAAATAAAATTTCCCCATTGAAAACACATGTCGGACTGTTCAATGAATTATTGTTCAAAAAGTAAAATTTTCAAAATTTTTTCCGGTTTTTGATATTGAAGCTCATATATAGGAGAATCTCGAATTTGAATTTTATAACACTCCCTAAATAAGAAGTGGGTCTAAAGTTGTTCCAAAAAGTGCAATTTTCTCAAAAATAAGATTTCGCCATTGAAAACACATGACGGACTATTCAATGAATAATTTTTCAAAAAGTAAAATTTTCAAAATTTTGTCCTGTGTGTGATATTGAAGCTTATATATAGGAGAATCTCCAATTCCAATTTTATAACACTCACTAAATAAGAAGTGGGTCTGAAGTTGGTCCAAAAAGTGCAATTTTCTCAAAAATAAAATTTCCACATCGAAAACACATGGCGGACTGTTCAATGAATTATTGTTCAAAAAGTAAAATTTTCAAAATTTTTTCCCATTTGTGATATTGAAGCTTATATATAGGAGAATCTCCAATTCCAATTTTATAACACTCACTAAATAAGGAGTGGGTCTAAAGTTGTTCCAAAAAGTGCAATTTTCTAAAAAATAAAAATTCCCCCATTGAAAACACATGGTGGACTATTCAATGAATAATTGTTCAAAAATGAAAATTTTCAAAATTTTTTGCCGTGTGTTATATTGAAGCTTATATATAGGAGAATCTCCAATTCCAATTTTATAACACTCACTAAATAAAAAGTGGGTCTAAAGTTGTTCCAAAAAGTGCAATTTTCCAAAAAATAAAATTTCCCCATTGAAAACAGATGGCGGACTGTTCAATGAATTATTGTTCAAAAAGTAAAATTTTCAAAATTTTTTCCGGTTTGTGATATTGAAGCTCATATATAGGAGAATCTCCAATTCGAATTTTATAACACTCACTAAATAAGAAGTGGGTCTTAAGTTGGTCCAAAAAGTGCAATTTTCTTAAAAATAAAATTTCCACATCGAAAACACATGGCGGACTGTTCAATGAATTATTGTTCAAAAACCAAAATTTTTAAAATTTTTTCCCGTTTGTGATATTGAAGCTTATATATAGGAGAAACTCCAATTTCAATTTTATAACACTCACTAAATAAAAAGTGGGTCTAAAGTTGTTCCAAAAAGTGCAATTTTCTAAAAAATAAAATTCCCCCATTGAAAACACATGGTGGACTATTCAATGAATAATTGTTCAAAAATTAAAATTTTCAAAATTTTTTCCCGTGTGTGATATTGAAGCTTATATATAGGAGAAACTCCAATTTCAATTTTATAACACTCACTAAATAAGAAGTGGGTCTAAAGTTGTTCCAAAAAGTGCAATTTTCTCAAAAATAAGATTCCCCCATTGAAAACACATGGTGGACTATTCAATGAATAATTGTTCAAAAAATAAAGTTTTCAAAATTTTTTCCGGTTTGTGATATTGAAGCTTATATATAGGATAATCTCCAATTCCAATTATATAACACTTACTAAATAAAAAGTGGGTCTATAGTTGGTTCAAAATGTGCAATTTTCTAAAAAATAAAATTTCTCCATTGAAAACACATGGCGGACTGTTCAATGAATTATTGTTCAAAAAGTAAAATTTTAAAAATTTTTTCCGGTTTGTGATATTGAAGCTCATATATAGTAGAATCTCGAATTCGAATTTAATAACACTCACTAAATAAGAAGTGGGTCTAAAGTGGTTCCAAAAAGTGCAAATTTCTAAAAAATAAAATTTCCTTATTGAAAACACATGATGACTATTCAATGAATTATTGTTCAAAAAATAAAATTTTCAAAATTTTTTCCGGTGTGTTATATTGAAGCTTATATATTTGGAGAATCTCCAATTCCAATTTTATAACACTCACTAAATAAGAAGTGGGTCTATAATTGGTTCAAAATGTGCAATTTTCTCAAAAATAAAATTTCCCTATTGAAAACACATGGCGAACTGTTCAATGAATTATTGTTCAAAAAGTAAAATTTTCAAAATTTTTTCCGGTGTGTGATATTGAAGCTCCTATATAGGAGAATCTCCTATTCGAATTTTATAACACTCACTAAATAAGAAGTGGGTCTAAAGTTGGTCCTAAAAATTTAACTTTCAATAATTTCGTTTAAAATTTTTTCCATGTTAACCGTATGGGAAATTTCACACTTCTACATTTTCAAAATTTTACAATCATTTTGCAACTAGGGTAACAGAAATTGTCATCCGAATCGATTTCCACATTCAAGTGGTTATTAAAATGAAATTTTACTTCTCAAAATTCGGTTATTGCCAAAAAAATCTTTGTATCCCTTTGAATATACATTAAACTTGCCAATCCTTAGGCAATTTTCCAATTCTCAATTTTCGAATTTTAATCTTAATTTGTAGCCTAGGATAATAAAAGTCATCTTCCGATTTCTTTCTGATTATCAATTTGCTCATGAAATATTATTTTAGTACACAAAATCGAAGCAATGCTACGTAAAATAAAGCCTCAAAACAGTTTCTGAGCGCTTTCGTTTCAAAATTTCAACTTCTCATAGAGCTATTCAAAAATAGTTTTTTTTTGCCAAAATTTTGAAATTTGTTTGATTTTTAATGTGTTTTTGAATAAAAAACACAATTTGGAACCATTTGTTAAAAATGAAATTTTCCATTCAAATACACTCAAAACTGAAATATTTCAAGATTTTCGAAAAATTGAATTTTTTATTTTTAGAATACCTTTTTTTAATTAAAATTTGGTACAAGAATAACTATAAAACATATATCCAACTGCAATTCGCAATTTGAAAGCATTTGAGCAATTTTCTTGAAAATACAATTCCCCATTGAAATCACATGGCGGACTATTCAATGAATAATTGTTCAAAAAGTAAAATTTTCAAAATTTTTTCCCGTTTGTGATATTGAAGCTTATATATAGGAGAAACTCCAATTTCAATTTTATAACACTCACTAAATAAAAAGTGGGTCTAAAGTTGTTCCAAAAAGTGCAATTTTCTAAAAAATAAAATTCCCCCATTGAAATCACATGGCGGACTATTCAATGAATAATTGTTCAAAAAGTAAAATTTTCAAAATTTTTTCCCGTTTGTGATATTAAAGCTTATATATAGGAGAAACTCCAATTTCAATTTTATAACACTCACTAAATAAAAAGTGGGTCTAAAGTTGTTCCAAAAAGTGCAATTTTCTAAAAAAAAAAATTTCCCCATTGAAAACACATGGCGGACTGTTCAATGAATTATTGTTCAAAAAGTAAAATTTTCAAAATTTTTTCCGGTTTGTGATATTGAACCTCATATATAGGAGAATCTCGAATTTGAATTTTATAACACTCACTAAATAAGAAGTGGGTCTAAAGTTGTTCCAAAAAGTGCAATTTTCTAAAAAATAAATTTTCCCCATTGAAAACACATGGTGGACTATTCAATGAATAATTGTTCAAAAATTAAAATTTTCAAAATTTTATCCCGTTTGTGATATTGAAGCTCATATATAGGAGAATCTCCTATTCGAATTTTATAACACTCACTAAATAAGAAGTGGGTCTAAAGTTGGTCCTAAAAATTGAACTTTCAAAATTTTCGTTTAAAATATTTCCCATGTTAACCGTATGGAAAATTTCACACTTCTAAATTTTCAAAATTTTACAATCATATTGCAACTAGGGTAACAGAAATTGTCATCCGAATCGATTTCCATATTCAAGTGGTTATTAAAATGAAATTTTACTTTTCAAAATTCGGTTATTGCCAAAAAAATCTTTATATTCCTTTGAATATACATTAAACTTGCCAATTCTTAGGCAATTTTCCAATTCTCAATTTTCGAATTTTAACCTTAATTTGTAGCCTAGGATAATAAAAGTCATCTTCCGATTTCTTTCTGATCATCAATTTGCTCATGAAATATTATTTTAGTACACAAAATCGAAGCAATGCTACGTAAAATAAAGCCTCAAAACAGTTTCTGAGCGTTTTCGTTTGAAAATTTCAACTTCTCATAGAGCTATTCAAAAATAGTTTTTTTTGCCAAAATTTTGAAATTTGTTTGATTTTTAATGTGTTTTTGAATAAAAAAACACAATTTGGAACCATTTGTTAAAAATGAAATTTTCCATTCAAATACACTCAAAACTGAAATATTTCAAGATTTTCGAAAAATTGAATTTTTTATTTTTAAAATACTTTTTTTTAATTAAAATTTGGTACAAGAATAACTATAAAACATATATCCAACTGCAATTCGCAAATTGAAAGCATTTGAGCAATTTTCTCGAAAATACAATTCCCCATTGAAATCACATGGCGGACTATTCAATGAATAATTGTTCAAAAATTAAAATTTTAAAATGTTTTTCCCGTGTGTGATATTGAAGCTTATATATAGGAGAATATCCAATTTCAATTTTATAACACTCACTAAATAAAAAGTGGGTCTAAAGTTGTTCCAAAAAGTGCAATTTTCTCAAAAATAAGATTTCGCCATTGAAAACACATGACGGACTATTCAATGAATAATTTTTCAAAAAGTAAAATTTTCTAAATTTGTTCCGGTGTGTGATATTGAAGCTTTTATATAGGAGAATCTCCAATTCCAATTTTATAACACTCACTAAATAAGAAGTGGGTCTATAGTTGGTTCAAAATGTGCAATTTTCTCAAAAATAAAATTTCACAATTGAAAACACATGGCGGACTGTTCAATGAATTATTGTTCAAAAAGTAAAATTTTCAAAATGTTTTCCGGTGTGTGATATTGAAGCTTATATATAGGAGAATCTCCAATTCCAATTTTATAACACTCACTAAATAAGAAGTGGGTCTAAAGTGGTTCCAAAAAGTGCAATTTTCTAAAAAATAAAATTTCCTTATTGAAAACACATGATGACTATTCAATGAATTATTGTTCAAAAAATAAAATTTTCAAAATTTTTTCCGGTGTGTTATATTGAAGCTTATATATAGGAGAATCTCCAATTCCAATTTTATAACACTCCCTAAATAAGAAGTGGGTCTAAAGTTGTTCCAAAAAGTGCAATTTTCTCAAAAATAAGATTTCGCCATTGAAAACACATGACGGACTATTCAATGAATAATTTTTCAAAAAGTAAAATTTTCAAAATTTTGTCCTGTGTGTGATATTGAAGCTTATATATAGGAGAATCTCCAATTCCAATTTTATAACACTCACTAAATAAGAAGTGGGTCTGAAGTTGGTCCAAAAAGTGCAATTTTCTCAAAAATAAAATTTCCCCCATTGAAAACACATGGTGGACTATTCAATGAATAATTGTTCAAAAATGAAAATTTTCAAAATGTTTTCCCGTGTGTGATATTGAAGCTTATATATAGGAGAATCTCCAATTCCAATTTTATAACACTCCCTAAATAAGAAGTGGGTCTTAAGTTGTTCCAAAAAGTGCAATTTTCTCAAAAATAAGATTTCGCCATTGAAAACACATGGCGGACTGTTCAATGAATTATTGTTCAAAAAGTAAAATTTTCAAATTTTTTTCCCATTTGTGATATTGAAGCTTATATATAGGAGAATCTCCAATTCCAATTTTATAACACTCACTAAATAAGGAGTGGGTCTAAAGTTGTTCCAAAAAGTGCAATTTTCTAAAAAATAAAAATTCCCAAATTGAAAACACATGGTGGACTATTCAATGAATAATTGTTCAAAAATGAAAATTTTCAAAATTTTTTGCCGTGTGTGATATTGAAGCTTATATATAGGAGAATCTCCAATTCCAATTTTATAACACTCACTAAATAAGAAGTGGGTCTAAAGTTGTTCCAAAAAGTGCAATTTTCTAAAAAATAAAAATTCCCCCATTGAAAACACATGGTGGACTATTCAATGAATAATTGTTCAAAAATGAAAATTTTCAAAATTTTTTGCCGTGTGTTATATTGAAGCTTATATATAGGAGAATCTCCAATTCCAATTTTATAACACTCACTAAATAAAAAGTGGGTCTAAAGTTGTTCCAAAAAGTGCAATTTTCCAAAAAATAAAATTTCCCCATTGAAAACAGATGGCGGACTGTTCAATGAATTATTGTTCAAAAAGTAAAATTTTCAAAATTTTTTCCGGTATGTGATATTGAAGCTCATATATAGGAGAATCTCCAATTCGAATTTTATAACACTCACTAAATAAGAAGTGGGTCTTAAGTTGGTCCAAAAAGTGCAATTTTCTTAAAAATAAAATTTCCACATCGAAAACACATGGCGGACTGTTCAATGAATTATTGTTCAAAAACCAAAATTTTTAAAATTTTTTCCCGTTTGTGATATTGAAGCTTATATATAGGAGAAACTCCAATTTCAATTTTATAACACTCACTAAATAAAAAGTGGGTCTAAAGTTGTTCCAAAAAGTGCAATTTTCTAAAAAATAAAATTCCCCCATTGAAAACACATGGTGGACTATTCAATGAATAATTGTTCAAAAATTAAAATTTTCAAAATTTTTTCCCGTGTGTGATATTGAAGCTTATATATAGGAGAAACTCCAATTTCAATTTTATAACACTCACTAAATAAGAAGTGGGTCTAAAGTTGTTCCAAAAAGTGCAATTTTCTCAAAAATAAGATTTCGCCATTGAAAACACATGACGGACTATTCAATGAATAATTTTTCAAAAAGTAAAATTTTCAAAATTTTTTCCGGTTTTTGATATTGAAGCTCATATATAGGAGAATCTCGAATTTGAATTTTATAACACTCACTAAATAAGAAGTGGGTCTAAAGTTGTTCCAAAAAGTGCAATTTTCTCAAAAATAAGATTTCGCCATTGAAAACACATGACGGACTATTCAATGAATAATTTTTCAAAAAGTCAAATTTTCAAAATTGTGTCCTGTGTGTGATATTGAAGCTTATATATAGGAGAATCTCCAATTCCAATTTTATAACACTCACTAAATAAGGAGTGGGTCTAAAGTTGTTCCAAAAAGTGCAATTTTCTAAAAAATAAAAATTCCCCCATTGAAAACACATGGTGGACTATTCAATGAATAATTGTTCAAAAATTAAAATTTTCAAAATTTTTTCCCGTTTGTGATATTGAAGCTTATATATAGGAGAAACTCCAATTTCAATTTTATAACACTCACTAAATAAAAAGTGGGTCTAAAGTTGTTCCAAAAAGTGCAATTTTCTAAAAAATAAAATTCAACCATTGAAAACACATGGTGGACTATTCAATGAATAATTGTTCAAAAATTAAAATTTTCAAAATTTTTTCCCGTGTGTGATATTGAAGCTTATATATAGGAGAAACTCCAATTCCAATTTTATAACACTCACTAAATAAGAAGTGGGTCTATAGTTGGTTCAAAATGTAAAATTTTCTCAAAAATAAAATTTCCCCATTGAAAACACATGGCGGACTGTCCAATGAATTATTGTTCAAAAAGTAAAATTTTCAAAATTTTTTCCGGTTTGTGATATTGAAGCTCATATATAGGAGAATCTCCTATTCGAATTTTATAACACTCACTAAATAAGAAGTGGGTCTAAAGTTGGTCCTAAAAACTGAACTTTCAAAATTTTCGTTTAAAATTTTTCTCATGTTAACAGTATGGAAAATTTCACACTTCTAAATTTTCAAAATTTTACAATCATTTTGCAACTAGGGTAACAGAAATTGTCATCCGAATCGATTTCCACATTCAAGTGGTTATTAAAATGAAATTTTACTTCTCAAAATTCGGTTATTGCCAAAAAAATCTTTATATCCCTTTGAATATACATAAAACTTGCCAATCCTTAGGCAATTTTCCAATTCTCAATTTTCGAATTTTAACCTTAATTTGTAGCCTAGGATAATAAAAGTCATCTTCCGATTTCTTTCTGATCATCAATTTGCTCTTGAAATATTATTTTAGTACACAAAATCGAAGCAATGCTACGTAAAATAAAGCCTCAAAACAGTTTCTGAGCGCTTTCGTTTCAAAATTTCAACTTCTCATAGAGCTATTCAAAAATAGTTTTTTTTTGCCAAAATTTTGAAATTTGTTTGATTTTTAATCTGTTTTTGAATAAAAAAACACAATTTGGAACCATTTGTTAAAAATGAAATTTTCCATTCAAATACACTCAAAACTGAAATATTTCAAGATTTTCGAAAAATTGAATTTTTTATTTTTAGAATACTTTTTTTAATTAAAATTTGGTACAAGAATAACTATAAAACATATATCCACTGCAATTCGCTATTTGAAAGCATTTGAGCAATTTTCTCGAAAATACAATTCCCCATTGAAATCACATGGCGGACTATTCAATGAATAATTGTTCAAAAAGGAAAATTTTCAAAATTTTTTCCCGTTTGTGATATTAAAGCTTATATATAGGAGAATCTCCAATTCCAATTTTATAACACTCACTAAATAAAAAGTGGGTCTAAAGTTGTTCCAAAAAGTGCAATTTTCTAAAAAATAAAATTCCCCATTGAAAACACATGGTGGACTATTCAATGAATAATTGTTCAAATATTAAAATTTTCAAAATTTTTTCCCATTTGTGATATTGAAGCTTATATATAGGAGAATCTCCAATTCGAATTTTATAACACTCACTAAATAAGAAGTGGGTCTAAAGTTGGTCCAAAAAGTGCAATTTTCTTAAAAATAAAATTTCCACATCGAAAACACATGGCGGACTGTTCAATGAATTATTGTTCAAAAAATAAAATTTTTAAAATTTTTTCCCGTGTGTGATATTGAAGCTTATATATAGGAGAAACTCTAATTTCAATTTCATAACACTCACTAAATAAGAAGTGGGTCTATAGTTGATTCAAAATGTAAAATTTTCTCAAAAATAAAATTTCCCCATTGAAAACACATGGCGGACTGTTCAATGAATTATTGTTCAAAAAGTAAAATTTTCAAAATTTTTTCCGGTTTGTGATATTGAAGCTCATATATAGGAGAATCTCCAATTCGAATTTTATAACACTCACTGAATAAGAAGTGGGTCTAAAGTTGGTCCTAAAAATTGAACTTTAAAAAATTTTCGTGTAAAATCGTTCCCTAGTTAACCGTTTGGATAATTTCACACTTCCAAATTTTCAAAATTTTACAATCATTTTGCAACTAGGGTAACCGAAATTATCAACCGAATCGATTTCCACATTCAAATGGTCATTAAAATGAAATTTTACTTCTCAAAATTCGGTAATTGCGAAAAAAATCTTTATATCCCTTTGAATATACATTAAACTTGCCAATCCTTAGGCATTTCTCAATTTTCGAATTTTAACCTTAATTTGTAGCCTAGGATAATAAAAGTCATCTTCCGATTTCTTTCTAATCATCAATTTGCTCATGAAATATTATTTTAGTACACAAAATCGAAGCAATGCTACGTAAAATAAAGCCTCAAAACAGTTTCTGAGCGCTTTCGTTTCAAAATTTCAACTTCTCATAGAGCTATTCAAAAATAGTTTTTTTTTGCCAAAATTTTGAAATTTGTTTGATTTTTAATGTGTTTTTGAATAAAAAAACACAATTTGGAACCATTTGTTAAAAATGAAATTTTCCATTCAAATACACTCAAAACTGAAATATTTCAAGATTTTCGAAAAATTGAATTTTTTATTTTTAGAATACTTTTTTTTAATTAAAATTTGGTACAAGAATAACTATAAAACATATATCCAACTGCAATTCGCAATTTGAAAGCATTTGAGCAATTTTCTAAAAAATAAAATTCCCCCATTGAAAACACATGGTGGACTATTCAATGAATAACTGTTCAAAAATTAAAATTTTCAAAATTTTTTCCCGTGTGTGATATTGAAGCTTATATATAGGAGAATCTCCAATTCCAATTTTATAACACTCACTAAATAAGAAGTGGGTCTATAGTTGGTTCAAAATGTGCAATTTTCTCAAAAATAAAATTTCCCCATTGAAAACACATGTCGGACTGTTCAATGAATTATTGTTCAAAAAGTAAAATTTTCAAAATTTTTTCCTTTTCGTGATATTGAAGCTCATATATAGGAGAATCTCGAATTTCAATTTTATAACACTCACTAAATAAGAAGTGGGTCTAAAGTTGTTCCAAAAAGTGCAATTTTCTCAAAAATAAGATTTCGCCATTGAAAACACATGACGGACTATTCAATGAATAATTTATCAAAAAGTAAAATTTTCAAAATTTGTTCCGGTGTGTGATATTGAAGCTTATATATAGGAGAATCTCCAATTCCAATTTTATAACACTCACTAAATAAGAAGTGGGTCTATAGTTGGTTCAAAATGTGCAATTTTCTCAAAAATAAAATTTCCCCATTGAAAACACATGTCGGACTGTTCAATGAATTATTGTTCAAAAAGTAAAATTTTCATATTTTTTTCCGGTTTGTGATATTGAAGCTCATATATAGGAGAATCTCGAATTTGAATTTTATAACACTAACTAAATAAGAAGTGGGTCTAAAGTTGTTCCAAAAAGTGCAATTTTCTCAAAAATAAGATTTCGCCATTGAAAACACATGACGGACTATTCAATGAATTATTTTTCAAAAAGTAAAATTTTCAAAATTTTTTCCTGTTTGTGATATTGAAGCTCATATATAGGAGAATATCCTATTCGAACTTTATAACACTCACTAAATAATTAGTGGATCTAAAGTTGGTCCTAAAAATTGAACTTTCAAAATTTCCGTTTAAAATTTTTCATATGTTAACAGTACGGAAAATTTCACACTTCTAAATTTTCAAAATTTTACAATCATTATGCAACTAAGGTAACAGAAATTGTCATCCGAATCGATTTCCATATTCAAGTGGTTATTAAAATGAAATTTTACTACTCAAAATTCGGTTATTGCCAAAAAAATCTTTATATCCCTTTGAATATACATTAAACTTGCCAATCCTTAGGCAATTTTCCAATTCTCAATTTTCGAATTTTAACCTTAATTTGTAGCCTAGGATAATAAAAGTCATCTTCCGATTTCTTTCTGATCATCAATTTGCTCATGAAATATTATTTTAGTACACAAAATCGAAGCAATGCTACGTAAAATAAAGCCTCAAAACAGTTTCTGAGCGCTTTCTTTTCAAATTTTCAACTTCTCCTAGAGCTATTCAAAAATAGTTTTTTTTTTGCCAAAATTTTGAAATTTGTTTGATTTTTAATGGGTTTTTGAATAAAAAAACACAATTTGGAACCATTTGTTAAAAATGAAATTTTCCATTCAAATACACTCAAAACTGAAATATTTCAAGATTTTCGAAAAATTGAATTTTTTATTTTTAGTATACTTTTTTTTAATTAAAATTTTGTACAAGAATAACTATAAAACATATATCCAACTGCAATTCGCAATTTGAAAGCATTTGAGCAATTTTCTCGAAAATACAATTCCCCATTGAAATCACATGGCGGACTGTTCAATGAATTATTGTTCAAAAAGTAAAATTTTCAAAATTTTTTCCGGTTCGTGATATTGAAGCTCATATATAGGAGAATCTCGAATTTCAATTTTATAACACTCACTAAATAAGAAGTGGGTCTAAAGTTGTTCCAAAAAGTGCAATTTTCTCAAAAATAAGATTTCGCCATTGAAAACACATGACGGACTATTCAATGAATAATTTTTCAAAAAGTAAAATTTTCAAAATTTGTTCCGGTGTGTGATATTGAAGCTTATATATAGGAGAATCTCGAATTCCAATTTTATAACACTCACTAAATAAGAAGTGGGTCTAAAGTTGTTCCAAAAAGTGCAATTTTCTCAAAAATAAGATTTCGCCATTGAAAACACATGACGGACTATTCAATGAATAATTTATCAAAAAGTAAAATTTTCAAAATTTGTTCCGGTGTGTGATATTGCAGCTTATATATAGGAGAATCTCCAATTCCAATTTTATAACACTCACTAAATAAGAAGTGGGTCTATAGTTGGTTCAAAATGTGCAATTTTCTCAAAAATAAAATTTCCCCATTGAAAACACATGTCGGACTGTTCAATGAATTATTGTTCAAAAAGTAAAATTTTCATATTTTTTTCCGGTTTGTGATATTGAAGCTCATATATAGGAGAATCTCGAATTTGAATTTTAAAACACTCACTAAATAAGAAGTGGGTCTAAAGTTGTTCCAAAAAGTGCAATTTTCTCAAAAATAAGATTTCGCCATTGAAAACACATGACGGACTATTCAATGAATTATTTTTCAAAAAGTAAAATTTTCAAAATTTTTTCCTGTTTGTGATATTGAAGCTCATATATAGGAGAATCTCCTATTCGAACTTTATAACACTCACTAAATAATTAGTGGATCTAAAGTTGGTCCTAAAAATTGAACTTTCAAAATTTCCGTTTAAAATTTTTCCCATGTTAACAGTACGGAAAATTTCACACTTCTAAATTTTCAAAATTTTACAATCATTATGCAACTAAGGTAACAGAAATTGTCATCCGAATCGATTTCCATATTCAAGTGGTTATTAAAATGAAATTTTACTACTCAAAATTCGGTTATTGCCAAAAAAATCTTTATATCCCTTTGAATATACATTAAACTTGCCAATCCTTAGGCAATTTTCCAATTCTCAATTTTCGAATTTTAACCTTAATTTGTAGCCTAGGATAATAAAAGTCATCTTCCGATTTCTTTCTGATCATCAATTTGCTCATGAAATATTATTTTAGTACACAAAATCGAAGCAATGCTACGTAAAATAAAGCCTCAAAACAGTTTCTGAGCGCTTTCTTTTCAAATTTTCAACTTCTAGAGCTATTCAAAAATAGTTTTTTTTTTGCCAAAATTTTGAAATTTGTTTGATTTTTAATGGGTTTTTGAATAAAAAAACACAATTTGGAACCATTTGTTAAAAATGAAATTTTCCATTCAAATACACTCAAAACTGAAATATTTCAAGATTTTCGAAAAATTGAATTTTTTATTTTTAGAATATTTTTTTTAATTAAAATTTGGTACAAGAATAACTATAAAAAATATATATCCAACTGCAGTTCGCAATTTGAAAGCGTTTGAGCAATTTTCTTGAAAATACAATTCCCCATTGAAAACACATGGCGGACTGTTCAATGAATTATTGTTCAAAAAGTAAAATTTTCAAAATTTTTTCCGGTGTGTGATATTGAAGCTCATATATAGGTGAATCTCCAATCCGAATTTTATAACACTCACTAAATAAGAAGTGGGTCTAAAGTTGTTCCAAAAAGTGCAATTTTCTAAAAAATAAAATTTCCCCATTGAAAACACATGGCGGACTTTTCAATGAATAATTGTTCAAAAAGTAAAATTTTCAAAATTTTTTCCCGTTTGTGATATTGAAGCTTATATATAGGAGAAACTCCAATTCCAATTTTATAACACTCACTAAATAAGAAGTGGGTCTATAGTTGGTTCAAAATGTAAAATTTTCTCAAAAATAAAATTTCCCCATTGAAAACACATGGCGGACTGTTCAATGAATTATTGTTCAAAAAGTAAAATTTTCAAAATTTTTTTCCGGTTTGTGATATTGAAGCTCATATATAGGAGAATCTCCTATTCGTATTTTATAACACTCACTAAATAAGAAGTGGGTCTAAAGTTGGTCCTAAAAACTGAACTTTCAAAATTTTCGTTTAAAATCTTTCCCTTGTTAACCGTTTGGATAATTTCACACTTCCAAATTTTCAAAATTTTACAATCATTTTGCAACTAGGGTAACCGAAATTATCAACCGAATCGATTTCCACATTCAAATGGTCATTAAAATGAAATTTTACTTCTCAAAATTCGGTAATTGCGAAAAAAATCTTTATATCCCTTTGAATATACATTAAACTTGCCAATCCTTAGGCATTTCTCAATTTTCGAATTTTAACCTTAATTTGTAGCCTAGGATAATAAAAGTCATCTTCCGATTTCTTTCTAATCATCAATTTGCTCATGAAATATTATTTTAGTACACAAAATCGAAGCAATGCTACGTAAAATAAAGCCTCAAAACAGTTTCTGAGCGCTTTCGTTTCAAAATTTCAACTTCTCATAGAGCTATTCAAAAATAGTTTTTTTTTGCCAAAATTTTGAAATTTGTTTGATTTTTAATGTGTTTTTGAATAAAAAAACACAATTTGGAACCATTTGTTAAAAATGAAATTTTCCATTCAAATACACTCAAAACTGAAATATTTCAAGATTTTCGAAAAATTGAATTTTTTATTTTTAGAATACTTTTTTTTAATTAAAATTTGGTACAAGAATAACTATAAAACATATATCCAACTGCAATTCGCAATTTGAAAGCATTTGAGCAATTTTCTTGAAAATACAATTCCCCATTGAAATCACATGGCGGACTATTCAATGAATAATTGTTCAAAAAGTAAAATTTTCAAAATTTTTTCCCGTTTGTGATATTGAAGCTTATATATAGGAGAAACTCCAATTTCAATTTTAAAGCACTCACTAAATAAAAAGTGGGTCTAAAGTTGTTCCAAAAAGTGCAATTTTCTAAAAAATAAAATTCAACCATTGAAAACACATGGTGGACTATTCAATGAATAATTGTTAAAAAATTAAAATTTTCAAAATTTTTTCCCGTGTGTAATATTGAAGCTTATATATAGGAGAATCTCCAATACCAATTTTATAACACTTACTGAATAAGAAGTGGGTCTAAAGTTGTTCCAAAAAGTGCAATTTTCTAAAAAATAAAATTTCCCCATTGAAAACACATGTCGGACTGTTCAATGAATTATTGTTCAAAAAGTAAAATTTTCAAAATTTTTTCCGGTTTTTGATATTGAAGCTCATATATAGGAGAATCTCGAATTTGAATTTTATAACACTCACTAAATAAGAAGTGGGTCTAAAGTTGTTCCAAAAAGTGCAATTTTCTCAAAAATAAGATTTCGCCATTGAAAACACATGACGGACTATTCAATGAATAATTTTTCAAAAAGTCAAATTTTCAAAATTTTGTCCTGTGTGTGATATTGAAGCTTATATATAGGAGAATCTCCAATTCCAATTTTATAACACTCACTAAATAAGGAGTGGGTCTAAAGTTGTTCCAAAAAGTGCAATTTTCTAAAAAATAAAAATTCCCCCATTGAAAACACATGGTGGACTATTCAATGAATAATTGTTCAAAAATTAAAATTTTCAAAATTTTTTCCCGTTTGTGATATTGAAGCTTATATATAGGAGAAACTCCAATTTCAATTTTATAACACTCACTAAATAAAAAGTGGGTCTAAAGTTGTTCCAAAAAGTGCAATTTTCTAAAAAATAAAATTCAACCATTGAAAACACATGGTGGACTATTCAATGAATAATTGTTCAAAAATTAAAATTTTCAAAATTTTTTCCCGTGTGTGATATTGAAGCTTATATATAGGAGAAACTCCAATTCCAATTTTATAACACTCACTAAATAAGAAGTGGGTCTATAGTTGGTTCAAAATGTAAAATTTTCTCAAAAATAAAATTTCCCCATTGAAAACACATGGCGGACTGTCCAATGAATTATTGTTCAAAAAGTAAAATTTTCAAAATTTTTTCCGGTTTGTGATATTGAAGCTCATATATAGGAGAATCTCCTATTCGAATTTTATAACACTCACTAAATAAGAAGTGGGTCTAAAGTTGGTCCTAAAAACTGAACTTTCAAAATTTTCGTTTAAAATTTTTCTCATGTTAACAGTATGGAAAATTTCACACTTCTAAATTTTCAAAATTTTACAATCATTTTGCAACTAGGGTAACAGAAATTGTCATCCGAATCGATTTCCACATTCAAGTGGTTATTAAAATGAAATTTTACTTCTCAAAATTCGGTTATTGCCAAAAAAATCTTTATATCCCTTTGAATATACATAAAACTTGCCAATCCTTAGGCAATTTTCCAATTCTCAATTTTCGAATTTTAACCTTAATTTGTAGCCTAGGATAATAAAAGTCATCTTCCGATTTCTTTCTGATCATCAATTTGCTCTTGAAATATTATTTTAGTACACAAAATCGAAGCAATGCTACGTAAAATAAAGCCTCAAAACAGTTTCTGAGCGCTTTCGTTTCAAAATTTCAACTTCTCATAGAGCTATTCAAAAATAGTTTTTTTTGCCAAAATTTTGAAATTTGTTTGATTTTTAATCTGTTTTTGAATAAAAAAACACAATTTGGAACCATTTGTTAAAAATGAAATTTTCCATTCAAATACACTCAAAACTGAAATATTTCAAGATTTTCGAAAAATTGAATTTTTTATTTTTAGAATACTTTTTTTAATTAAAATTTGGTACAAGAATAACTATAAAACATATATCCACTGCAATTCGCTATTTGAAAGCATTTGAGCAATTTTCTCGAAAATACAATTCCCCATTGAAATCACATGGCGGACTATTCAATGAATAATTGTTCAAAAAGGAAAATTTTCAAAATTTTTTCCCGTTTGTGATATTAAAGCTTATATATAGGAGAATCTCCAATTCCAATTTTATAACACTCACTAAATAAAAAGTGGGTCTAAAGTTGTTCCAAAAAGTGCAATTTTCTAAAAAATAAAATTCCCCATTGAAAACACATGGTAGACTATTCAATGAATAATTGTTCAAATATTAAAATTTTCAAAATTTTTTCCCATTTGTGATATTGAAGCTTATATATAGGAGAATCTCCAATTCGAATTTTATAACACTCACTAAATAAGAAGTGGGTCTAAAGTTGGTCCAAAAAGTGCAATTTTCTTAAAAATAAAATTTCCACATCGAAAACACATGGCGGACTGTTCAATGAATTATTGTTCAAAAAATAAAATTTTTAAAATTTTTTCCCGTGTGTGATATTGAAGCTTATATATAGGAGAAACTCTAATTTCAATTTCATAACACTCACTAAATAAGAAGTGGGTCTATAGTTGATTCAAAATGTAAAATTTTCTCAAAAATAAAATTTCCCCATTGAAAACACATGGCGGACTGTTCAATGAATTATTGTTCAAAAAGTAAAATTTTCAAAATTTTTTCCGGTTTGTGATATTGAAGCTCATATATAGGAGAATCTCCAATTCGAATTTTATAACACTCACTGAATAAGAAGTGGGTCTAAAGTTGGTCCTAAAAATTGAACTTTAAAAAATTTTCGTTTAAAATCGTTCCCTAGTTAACCGTTTGGATAATTTCACACTTCCAAATTTTCAAAATTTTACAATCATTTTGCAACTAGGGTAACCGAAATTATCAACCGAATCGATTTCCACATTCAAATGGTCATTAAAATGAAATTTTACTTCTCAAAATTCGGTAATTGCGAAAAAAATCTTTATATCCCTTTGAATATACATTAAACTTGCCAATCCTTAGGCATTTCTCAATTTTCGAATTTTAACCTTAATTTGTAGCCTAGGATAATAAAAGTCATCTTCCGATTTCTTTCTAATCATCAATTTGCTCATGAAATATTATTTTAGTACACAAAATCGAAGCAATGCTACGTAAAATAAAGCCTCAAAACAGTTTCTGAGCGCTTTCGTTTCAAAATTTCAACTTCTCATAGAGCTATTCAAAAATAGGTTTTTTTTGCCAAAATTTTGAAATTTGTTTGATTTTTAATGTGTTTTTGAATAAAAAAACACAATTTGGAACCATTTGTTAAAAATGAAATTTTCCATTCAAATACACTCAAAACTGAAATATTTCAAGATTTTCGAAAAATTGAATTTTTTATTTTTAGAATACTTTTTTTTAATTAAAATTTGGTACAAGAATAACTATAAAACATATATCCAACTGCAATTAGCAATTTGAAAGCATTTGAGCAATTTTCTTGAAAATACAATTCCCCATTGAAATCACATGGCGGACTATTCAATGAATAATTGTTCAAAAGTAAAATTTTCAAAATTTTTTCCCGTTTGTGATATTGAAGCTTATATATAGGAGAAACTCCAATTTCAATTTTAAAGCACTCACTAAATAAAAAGTGGGTCTAAAGTTGTTCCAAAAAGTGCAATTTTCTAAAAAATAAAATTCAACCATTGAAAACACATGGCGGACTATTCAATGAATAATTGTTCAAAAAGTAAAATTTTCAAAATTTTTTCCCGTATGTGATATTAAAGCTTATATATAGGAGAATCTCCAATTCCAATTTTATAACACTCACTAAATAAAAAGTGGGTCTAAAGTTGTTCCAAAAAGTGCAATTTTCTAAAAAATAAAATTCCCCATTGAAAACACATGGTGGACTATTCAATGAATAATTGTTCAAATATTAAAATTTTCAAAATTTTTTCCCATTTGTGATATTGAAGCTTATATATAGGAGAATCTCCAATTCCAATTTTATAACACTCACTAAATAAGGAGTGGGTCTAAAGTTGTTCCAAAAAGTGCAATTTTCTAAAAAATAAAAATTCCCCCATTGAAAACACATGGTGGACTATTCAATGAATAATTGTTCAAAAATGAAAATTTTCAAAATTTTTTGCCGTGTGTGATATTGAAGCTTATATATAGGAGAATCTCCAATTCCAATTTTATAACACTCACTAAATAAGAAGTGGGTCTAAAGTTGTTCCAAAAAGTGCAATTTTCTAAAAAATAAAAATTCCCCCATTGAAAACACATGGTGGACTATTCAATGAATAATTGTTCAAAAATGAAAATTTTCAAAATTTTTTGCCGTGTGTTATATTGAAGCTTATATATAGGAGAATCTCCAATTCCAATTTTATAACACTCACTAAATAAAAAGTGGGTCTAAAGTTGTTCCAAAAAGTGCAATTTTCCAAAAAATAAAATTTCCCCATTGAAAACAGATGGCGGACTGTTCAATGAATTATTGTTCAAAAAGTAAAATTTTCAAAATTTTTTCCGGTTTGTGATATTGAAGCTCATATATAGGAGAATCTCCAATTCGAATTTTATAACACTCACTAAATAAGAAGTGGGTCTTAAGTTGGTCCAAAAAGTGCAATTTTCTTAAAAATAAAATTTCCACATCGAAAACACATGGCGGACTGTTCAATGAATTATTGTTCAAAAACCAAAATTTTTAAAATTTTTTCCCGTTTGTGATATTGAAGCTTATATATAGGAGAAACTCCAATTTCAATTTTATAACACTCACTAAATAAAAAGTGGGTCTAAAGTTGTTCCAAAAAGTGCAATTTTCTAAAAAATAAAATTCCCCCATTGAAAACACATGGTGGACTATTCAATGAATAATTGTTCAAAAATTAAAATTTTCAAAATTTTTTCCCGTGTGTGATATTGAAGCTTATATATAGGAGAAACTCCAATTTCAATTTTATAACACTCACTAAATAAGAAGTGGGTCTAAAGTTGTTCCAAAAAGTGCAATTTTCTCAAAAATAAGATTTCGCCATTGAAAACACATGACGGACTATTCAATGAATAATTTTTCAAAAAGTAAAATTTTCAAAATGTTTTCCCGTGTGTGATATTGAAGCTTATATATAGGAGAATCTCCAATTCGAATTTTATAACACTCACTAAATAAGAAGTGGGTCTTAAGTTGGTCCAAATAGTGCAATTTTCTTAAAAATAAAATTTCCACATCGAAAACACATGGCGGACTGTTCAATGAATTATTGTTCAAAAAGTAAAATTTTTAAAATTTGTTCCCGTGTGTGATATTGAAGCTTATATATAGGAGAAACTCCAATTTCAATTTTATAACACTCACTAAATAAAAAGTGGGTCTAAAGTTGTTCCAAAAAGTGCAATTTTCTCAAAAATAAGATTCCCCCATTGAAAACACATGGTGGACTATTCAATGAATAATTGTTCAAAAAATAAAATTTTCAAAATTTTTTCCGGTTTGTGATATTGAAGCTTATATATAGGATAATCTCCAATTCCAATTTTATAACACTTACTAAATAAAAAGTGGGTCTATAGTTGGTTCAAAATGTGCAATTTTCTAAAAAATAAAATTTCTCCATTGAAAACACATGGCGGACTGTTCAATGAATTATTGTTCAAAAAGTAAAATTTTAAAAATTTTTTCCGGTTTGTGATATTGAAGCTCATATATAGGAGAATCTCGAATTCGAATTTAATAACACTCACTAAATAAGAAGTGGGTCTAAAGTGGTTCCAAAAAGTGCAAATTTCTAAAAAATAAAATTTCCTTATTGAAAACACATGATGACTATTCAATGAATTATTGTTCAAAAAATAAAATTTTCAAAATTTTTTCCGGTGTGTTATATTGAAGCTTATATATAGGAGAATCTCCAATTCCAATTTTATAACACTCACTAAATAAGAAGTGGGTCTAAAGTTGTTCCAAAAAGTGCAATTTTCTCAAAAATAAGATTTCGCCATTGAAAACACATGACGGACTATTCAATGAATTATTTTTCAAAAAGTAAAATTTTCAAAATTTTTTCCTGTTTGTGATATTGAAGCTCATATATAAAAGAATCTCCTACTCGAACTTTATAACACTCAGTAAATAATTAGTGGATCTAAAGTTGGTCCTAAAAATTGAACTTTCAAAATTTCCGTTTAAAATTTTTCCCATGTTAACAGTACGGAAAATTTCACACTTCTAAATTTTCAAAATTTTACAATCATTATGCAACTAGGGTAACAGAAATTGTCATCCGAATCGATTTCCACATTCAAGTGGTTATTAAAATGAAATTTTACTTCTCAAAATTCGGTTATTGCCAAAAAAAATCTTTATATCCCTTTGAATATACATTAAACTTGCCAATCCTTATGCAATTTTCCAATTCTCAATTTTCGAATTTTAATCTTAATTTGTAGCCTAGGATAATAAAAGTCATCTTCCGATTTCTTTCTGATCATCAATTTGCTCATGAAATATTATTTTAGTAAACAAAATCGAAGCAATGCTACGTAAAATAAAGCCTCAAAACAGTTTCTGAGCGCTTTATTTTCAAAATTTCAACTTCTCCTAGAGCTATTCAAAAATAGTTTTTTTTTTGCCAAAATTTTGAAATTTGTTTGATTTTTAATGTGTTTTTGAATAAAAAAACACAATTTGGAACCATTTGTTAAAAATGAAATTTTCCATTCAAGTACACTCAAAACTGAAATATTTCAAGATTTTCGAAAAATTGAATTTTTTATTTTTAGAATAATATTTTTAATTAAAATTTGGTATAAGAATAACTATAAAACATATATCCAACTGCAATTCGCAATTTGAAAGCATTTGAGCAATTTTCTTGAAAATACAATTCCCCATTGAAATCACATGGCGGACTATTCAATGAATAATTGTTCAAAAAGTAAAATTTTTAAAATTTTTTCCCGTTTGTGATATTGAAGCTTATATATAGGAGAAACTCCAATTCCAATTTTATAACACTTACTGAATAAGAAGTGGGTCTAAAGTTGTTCCAAAAAGTGCAATTTTCTAAAAAATAAAATTTCCCCATTGAAAACACATGTCGGACTGTTCAATGAATTATTGTTCAAAAAGTAAAATTTTCAAAATTTTTTCCGGTTTTTGATATTGAAGCTCATATATAGGAGAATCTCGAATTTGAATTTTATAACACTCCCTAAATAAGAAGTGGGTCTAAAGTTGTTCCAAAAAGTGCAATTTTCTCAAAAATAAGATTTCGCCATTGAAAACACATGACGGACTATTCAATGAATAATTTTTCAAAAAGTAAAATTTTCAAAATTTTGTCCTGTGTGTGATATTGAAGCTTATATATAGGAGAATCTCCAATTCCAATTTTATAACACTCACTAAATAAGAAGTGGGTCTGAAGTTGGTCCAAAAAGTGCAATTTTCTCAAAAATAAAATTTCCACATCGAAAACACATGGCGGACTGTTCAATGAATTATTGTTCAAAAAGTAAAATTTTCAAAATTTTTTCCTATTTGTGATATTGAAGCTTATATATAGGAGAATCTCCAATTCCAATTTTATAACACTCACTAAATAAAAAGTGGGTCTAAAGTTGTTCCAAAAAGTGCAATTTTCTCAAAAATAAGATTCCCCCATTGAAAACACATGGTGGACTATTCAATGAATAATTGTTCAAAAAATAAAATTTTCAAAATTTTTTCCGGTTTGTGATATTGAAGCTTATATATAGGATAATCTCCAATTCCAATTTTATAACACTTACTAAATAAAAAGTGGGCCTATAGTTGGTTCAAAATGTGCAATTTTCTAAAAAATAAAATTTCTCCATTGAAAACACATGGCGGACTGTTCAATGAATTATTGTTCAAAAAGTAAAATTTTAAAAAATTTTTCCGGTTTGTGATATTGAAGCTCATATATAGGAGAATCTCGAATTCGAATTTAATAACACTCACTAAATAAGAAGTGGGTCTAAAGTGGTTCCAAAAAGTGCAAATTTCTAAAAAATAAAATTTCCTTATTGAAAACACATGATGACTATTCAATGAATTATTGTTCAAAAAATAAAATTTTCAAAATTTTTTCCGGTGTGTTATATTGAAGCTTATATATAGGAGAATCTCCAATTCCAATTTTATAACACTCACTAAATAAGAAGTGGGTCTAAAGTTGTTCCAAAAAGTGCAATTTTCTCAAAAATAAGATTTCGCCATTGAAAACACATGACGGACTATTCAATGAATTATTTTTCAAAAAGTAAAATTTTCAAAATTTTTTCCTGTTTGTGATATTGAAGCTCATATATAGGAGAATCTCCTACTCGAACTTTATAACACTCAGTAAATAATTAGTGGATCTAAAGTTGGTCCTAAAAATTGAACTTTCAAAATTTCCGTTTAAAATTTTTCCCATGTTAACAGTACGGAAAATTTCACACTTCTAAATTTTCAAAATTTTACAATCATTATGCAACTAGGGTAACAGAAATTGTCATCCGAATCGATTTCCATATTCAAGTGGTTATTAAAATGAAATTTTACTACTAAAAATTCGGTTATTGCCAAAAATATCTTTATATCCCTTTGAATATACATTAAACTTGCCAATCCTTAGGCAATTTTCCAACTCTCAATTTTCGAATTTTAACCTTAATTTGTAGCCTAGGATAATAAAAGTCATCTTCCGATTTCTTTTTGATCATCAATTTGCTCATGAAATATTATTTTAGTACACAAAATCGAAGCAATGCTACGTAAAATAAAGCCTCAAAACAGTTTCTGAGCGCTTTCTTTTCAAAATTTCAACTTCTCCTAGAGCTATTCAAAAATAGTTTTTTTTTGCCAAAATTTTGAAATTTGTTTGATTTTTAATGTGTTCTTGAATAAAAAATACAATTTGGAACCATTTGTTAAAAATGAAATTTTCCATTCAAATAAACTCAAAACTGAAATATTTCAAGATTTTCGAAAAATTGAATTTTTTATTTTTAGAATATTTTTTTTAATTAAAATTTGGTACAAGAATAACTATAAAACATATATCCAACTGCAATTCGCAATTTGAAAGCATTTGAGCAATTTCCTTGAAAATAAAATTCCCCATTGAAATCACATGGCGGACTATTCAATGAATAATTGTTCAGAAAGTAAAATTTTCAAAATTTTTTCCGTTTGTGATATTGAAGCTTATATATAGGAGAATCCCCATTTTCAATTTTATAACACTCACTAAATAAGAAGTGGGTCTAAAGTTGTTCCAAAAAGTGCAATTTTCTCAAAAATAAGATTTCGCCATTGAAAACACATGACGGACTTTTCAATGAATAATTTTTCAAAAAGTAAAATTTTCAAAATTCTTTCCGGTGTGTGATATTGAAGCTTATATATAGGAGAATCTCCAATTCCAATTTTATAACACTCACTAAATAAGAAGTGGGTCTATAGTTGGTTCAAAATGTGCAATTTTCTCAAAAATAAAATTTCCCTATTGAAAACACATGGCGAACTGTTCAATGAATTATTGTTCAAAAAGTAAAATTTTCAAAATTTTTTCCGGTGTGTGATATTGAAGCTCCTATATAGGAGAATCTCCTATTCGAATTTTATAACACTCACTAAATAAGAAGTGGGTCTAAAGTTGGTCCTAAAAATTTAACTTTCAAAAATTTCGTTTAAAATTTTTTCCATGTTAACCGTATGGAAAATTTCACACTTCTACATTTTCAAAATTTTACAATCATTTTGCAACTAGGGTAACAGAAATTGTCATCCGAATCGATTTCCACATTCAAGTGGTTATTAAAATGAAATTTTACTTCTCAAAATTCGGTTATTGCCAAACAAATCTTTGTATCCCTTTGAATATACATTAAACTTGCCAATCCTTAGGCAATTTTCCAATTCTCAATTTTCGAATTTTAATCTTAATTTGTAGCCTAGGATAATAAAAGTCATCTTCCGATTTCTTTCTGATCATCAATTTGCTCATGAAATATTATTTTAGTACACAAAATCGAAGCAATGCTACGTAAAATAAAGCCTCAAAACAGTTTCTGAGCGCTTTCGTTTCAAAATTTCAACTTCTCATAGAGCTATTCAAAAATAGTTTTTTTTTGCCAAAATTTTGAAATTTGTTTGATTTTTAATGTGTTTTTGAATAAAAAACACAATTTGGAACCATTTGTTAAAAATGAAATTTTCCATTCAAATACACTCAAAACTGAAATATTTCAAGATTTTCGAAAAATTGAATTTTTTATTTTTAGAATACCTTTTTTTAATTAAAATTTGGTACAAGAATAACTATAAAACATATATCCAACTGCAATTCGCAATTTGAAAGCATTTGAGCAATTTTCTTGAAAATACAATTCCCCATTGAAATCACATGGCGGACTATTCAATGAATAATTGTTCAAAAAGTAAAATTTTCAAAATTTTTTCCCGTTTGTGATATTGAAGCTTATATATAGGAGAAACTCCAATTTCAATTTTATAACACTCACTAAATAAAAAGTGGGTCTAAAGTTGTTCGAAAAAGTGCAATTTTCTAAAAAAAAAAATTTCCCCATTGAAAACACATGGCGGACTGTTCAATGAATTATTGTTCAAAAAGTAAAATTTTCAAAATTTTTTCCGGTTTGTGATATTGAACCTCATATATAGGAGAATCTCGAATTTGAATTTTATAACACTCACTAAATAAGAAGTGGGTCTAAAGTTGTTCCAAAAAGTGCAATTTTCTAAAAAATAAAATTTCCCCATTGAAAACACATGGTGGACTATTCAATGAATAATTGTTCAAAAATTAAAATTTTCAAAATTTTATCCCGTTTGTGATATTGAAGCTCATATATAGGAGAATCTCCTATTCGAATTTTATAACACTCACTAAATAAGAAGTGGGTCTAAAGTTGGTCCTAAAAATTGAACTTTCAAAATTTTCGTTTAAAATATTTCCCATGTTAACCGTATGGAAAATTTCACACTTCTAAATTTTCAAAATTTTACAATCATATTGCAACTAGGGTAACAGAAATTGTCATCCGAATCGATTTCCATATTCAAGTGGTTATTAAAATGAAATTTTACTTTTCAAAATTCGGTTATTGCCAAAAAAATCTTTATATCCCTTTGAATATACATTAAACTTGCCAATTCTTAGGCAATTTTCCAATTCTCAATTTTCGAATTTTAACCTTAATTTGTAGCCTAGGATAATAAAAGTCATCTTCCGATTTCTTTCTGATCATCAATTTGCTCATGAAATATTATTTTAGTACACAAAATCGAAGCAATGCTACGTAAAATAAAGCCTCAAAACAGTTTCTGAGCGCTTTCGTTTGAAAATTTCAACTTCTCATAGAGCTATTCAAAAATAGTTTTTTTTGCCAAAATTTTGAAATTTGTTTGATTTTTAATGTGTTTTTGAATAAAAAAACACAATTTGGAACCATTTGTTAAAAATGAAATTTTCCATTCAAATACACTCAAAACTGAAATATTTCAAGATTTTCGAAAAATTGAATTTTTTATTTTTAAAATACTTTTTTTTAATTAAAATTTGGTACAAGAATAACTATAAAACATATATCCAACTGCAATTCGCAAATTGAAAGCATTTGAGCAATTTTCTCGAAAATACAATTCCCCATTGAAATCACATGGCGGACTATTCAATGAATAATTGTTCAAAAATTAAAATTTTAAAAATTTTTTCCCGTGTGTGATATTGAAGCTTATATATAGGAGAATATCCAATTTCAATTTTATAACACTCACTAAATAAAAAGTGGGTCTAAAGTTGTTCCAAAAAGTGCAATTTTCTCAAAAATAAGATTTCGCCATTGAAAACACATGACGGACTATTCAATGAATAATTTTTCAAAAAGTAAAATTTTCTAAATTTGTTCCGGTGTGTGATATTGAAGCTTTTATATAGGAGAATCTCCAATTCCAATTTTATAACACTCACTAAATAAGAAGTGGGTCTATAGTTGGTTCAAAATGTGCAATTTTCTCAAAAATAAAATTTCACAATTGAAAACACATGGCGGACTGTTCAATGAATTATTGTTCAAAAAGTAAAATTTTCAAAATGTTTTCCGGTGTGTGATATTGAAGCTTATATATAGGAGAATCTCCAATTCCAATTTTATAACACTCACTAAATAAGAAGTGGGTCTAAAGTGGTTCCAAAAAGTGCAATTTTCTAAAAAATAAAATTTCCTTATTGAAAACACATGATGACTATTCAATGAATTATTGTTCAAAAAATAAAATTTTCAAAATTTTTTCCGGTGTGTTATATTGAAGCTTATATATAGGAGAATCTCCAATTCCAATTTTATAACACTCACTAAATAAGAAGTGGGTCTAAAGTTGTTCCAAAAAGTGCAATTTTCTCAAAAATAAGATTTCGCCATTGAAAACACATGACGGACTATTCAATGAATTATTTTTCAAAAAGTAAAATTTTCAAAATTTTTTCCTGTTTGTGATATTGAAGCTCATATATAGGAGAATCTCCTATTCGAACTTTATAACACTTAGTAAATAATTAGTGGATCTAAAGTTGGTCCTAAAAATTGAACTTTCAAAATTTCCGTTTAAAATTTTTCCCATGTTAACAGTACGGAAAATTTCACACTTCTAAATTTTCAAAATTTTACAATCATTATGCAACTAGCGTAACAGAAATTGTCATCCGAATCGATTTCCATATTCAAGTGGTTATTAAAATGAAATTTTACTACTCAAAATTCGGTTATTGCCAAAAAAATCTTTATATCCCTTTGAATATACATTAAACTTGCCAATCCTTAGGCAATTTTCCAATTCTCAATTTTCGAATTTTAACCTTAATTTGTAGCCTTGGATAATAAAAGTCATCTTCCGATTTCTTTCTGATCATCAATTTGCTCATGAAATATTATTTTAGTACACAAAATCGAAGCAATGCTACGTAAAATAAAGCCTCAAAACAGTTTCTGAGCGCTTTCTTTTCAAAATTTCAACTTCTCCTAGAGCTATTCAAAAATAGTTTTTTTTTTGCCAAAATTTTGAAATTTGTTTGATTTTTAATGTGTTTTTGAATAAAAAAACACAATTTGGAACCATTTGTTAAAAATGAAATTTTCCATTCAAATAAACTCAAAACTGAAATATTTCAAGATTTTCGAAAAATTGAATTTTTTATTTTTAGAATATTTTTTTTAATTAAAATTTGGTACAAGAATAACTATAAAACATATATCCAACTGCAATTCGCAATTTGAAAGCATTTGAGCAATTTTCTTGAAAATAAAATTCCCCATTGAAATCACATGGCGGACTATTCAATGAATAATTGTTCAGAAAGTAAAATTTTCAAAATTTTTTCCGTTTGTGATATTGAAGCTTATATATAGGAGAATCCCCATTTTCAATTTTATAACACTCACTAAATAAAAAGTGGGTCTAAAGTTGTTCCAAAAAGTGCAATTTTCTCAAAAATAAGATTTCGCCATTGAAAACACATGACGGACTTTTCAATGAATAATTTTTCAAAAAGTAAAATTTTCAAAATTCTTTCCGGTGTGTGATATTGAAGCTCATATATAGGAGAATCTCGAATTTGAATTTTATAACACTCACTAAATAAGAAGTGGGTCTAAAGTTGTTCCAAAAAGTGCAATTTTCTCAAAAATAAGATTTCGCCATTGAAAACACATGACGGACTTTTCAATGAATAATTTTTCAAAAAGTAAAATTTTCAAAATTCTTTCCGGTGTGTGATATTGAAGCTTATATATAGGAGAATCTCCAATTCCAATTTTATAACACTCACTAAATAAGAAGTGGGTCTATAGTTGGTTCAAAATGTGCAATTTTCTCAAAAATAAAATTTCCCTATTGAAAACACATGGCGAACTGTTCAATGAATTATTGTTCAAAAAGTAAAATTTTTAAAATTTTTTCCGGTGTGTGATATTGAAGCTCCTATATAGGAGAATCTCCTATTCGAATTTTATAACACTCACTAAATAAGAAGTGGGTCTAAAGTTGGTCCTAAAAATTTAACTTTCAAAAATTTCGTTTAAAATTTTTTCCATGTTAACCGTATGGAAAATTTCACACTTCTACATTTTCAAAATTTTACAATCATTTTGCAACTAGGGTAACAGAAATTGTCATCCGAATCGATTTCCACATTCAAGTGGTTATTAAAATGAAATTTTACTTCTCAAAATTCGGTTATTGCCAAAAAAATCTTTATATCCCTTTGAATATACATTAAACTTGCCAATCCTTAGGCAATTTTCCAATTCTCAATTTTCGAATTTTAATCTTAATTTGTAGCCTAGGATAATAAAAGTCATCTTCCGATTTCTTTCTGATCATCAATTTGCTCATGAAATATTATTTTAGTACACAAAATCGAAGCAATGCTACGTAAAATAAAGCCTCAAAACAGTTTCTGAGCGCTTTCGTTTCAAAATTTCAACTTCTCATAGAGCTATTCAAAAATAGTTTTTTTTTGCCAAAATTTTGAAATTTGTTTAATTTTTAATGTGTTTTTGAATAAAAAAACACAATTTGGAACCATTTGTTAAAAATGAAATTTTCCATTCAAATACACTCAAAACTGAAATATTTCAAGATTTTCGAAAAATTGAATTTTTTATTTTTAGAATACCTTTTTTTAATTAAAATTTGTTACAAGAATAACTATAAAACATATATCCAACTGCAATTCGCAATTTGAAAGCATTTGAGCAATTTTCTAAAAAATAAAATTCCCCCATTGAAAACACATGGTGGACTATTCAATGAATAACTGTTCAAAAATTAAAATTTTCAAAATTTTTTCCCGTGTGTGATATTGAAGCTTATATATAGGAGAATCTCCAATTCCAATTTTATAACACTCACTAAATAAGAAGTGGGTCTATAGTTGGTTCAAAATGTGCAATTTTCTCAAAAATAAAATTTCCCCATTGAAAACACATGTCGGACTGTTCAATGAATTATTGTTCAAAAAGTAAAATTTTCAAAATTTTTTCCTTTTCGTGATATTGAAGCTCATATATAGGAGAATCTCGAATTTCAATTTTATAACACTCACTAAATAAGAAGTGGGTCTAAAGTTGTTCCAAAAAGTGCAATTTTCTCAAAAATAAGATTTCGCCATTGAAAACACATGACGGACTATTCAATGAATAATTTATCAAAAAGTAAAATTTTCAAAATTTGTTCCGGTGTGTGATATTGAAGCTTATATATAGGAGAATCTCCAATTCCAATTTTATAACACTCACTAAATAAGAAGTGGGTCTATAGTTGGTTCAAAATGTGCAATTTTCTCAAAAATAAAATTTCCCCATTGAAAACACATGTCGGACTGTTCAATGAATTATTGTTCAAAAAGTAAAATTTTCATATTTTTTTCCGGTTTGTAATATTGAAGCTCATATATAGGAGAATCTCGAATCCGAATTTTATAACACTCACTAAATAAGAAGTGGGTCTAAAGTTGTTCCAAAAAGTGCAATTTTCTAAAAAATAAAATTTCCCCATTGAAAACACATGGTGGACTTTTCAATGAATAATTGTTCAAAAAGTAAAATTTTCAAAATTTTTTCCCGTTTGTGATATTGAAGCTTATATATAGGAGAAACTCCAATTTCAATTTTATAACACTCACTAAATAAAAAGTGGGTCTAAAGTTGTTCCAAAAAGTGCAATTTTCTCAAAAATAAGATTTCACCATTGAAAACACATGACGGATTATTCAATGAATAATTTTTCAAAAAATAAAATTTTCAAAATTTTTTCCTCTGTGTGATATTGAAGCTTATATATAGGAGAATCTCCAATTCCAATTTTATAACACTCACTAAATAAGAAGTGCGTCTAAAGTTGGTCCTAAAAATTGAACTTTCAAAAATTTTCGTTTAAAATTTTTCCCTTGTTAACCGTTTGGAAAATTTCACACTTCCAAATTTTCAAAATTTTACAATCATTTTGCAACTAGGGTAACCGAAATTATCAACCAAATCGATTTCCACATTCAAATGGTCATTAAAATGAAATTTTACTTCTCAAAATTCGGTAATTGCCAAAAAAATCTTTATATCCCTTTGAATATACATTAAACTTGCCAATCCTAAGGCATTTCTCAATTTTCGAATTTTAACCTTAATTTGTAGCCTAGGATAATAAAAGTCATCTTCCGATTTCTTTCTGATCATCAATTTGCTCATGAAATATTATTTTAGTACACAAAATCGAAGCAATGCTACGTAAAATAAAGCCTCAAAACAGTTTCTGAGCGCTTTCGTTTCAAAATTTCAACTTCTCATAGAGCTATTCAAAAATAGTTTTTTTTTGCCAAAATTTTGAAATTTGTTTGATTTTTAATGTGTTTTTGAATAAAAAAACACAATTTGGAAGCATTTGTTAAAAATGAAATTTTCCATTCAAATACACTCAAAACTGAAATATTTCAAGATTTTCGAAAAATTGAATTTTTTATTTTTAGAATACTTTTTTTTAATTAAAATTTGGTACAAGAATAACTATAAAACATATATCCAACTGCAATTCGCAATTTGAAAGCATTTGAGCAATTTTCTTGAAAATACAATTCCCCATTGAAATCACATGGCGGACTATTCAATGAATAATTGTTCAAAAAGTAAAATTTTCAAAATTTTTTCCCGTTTGTGATATTGAAGCTTATATATAGGAGAAACTCCAATTTCAATTTTAAAGCACTCACTAAATAAAAAGTGGGTCTAAAGTTGTTCCAAAAAGTGCAATTTTCTAAAAAATAAAATTCAACCATTGAAAACACATGGTGGACTATTCAATGAATAATTGTTCAAAAATTAAAATTTTCAAAATTTTTTCCCGTGTGTAATATTGAAGCTTATATATAGGAGAATCTCCAATACCAATTTTATAACACTTACTGAATAAGAAGTGGGTCTAAAGTTGTTCCAAAAAGTGCAATTTTCTAAAAAATAAAATTTCCCCATTGAAAACACATGTCGGACTGTTCAATGAATTATTGTTCAAAAAGTAAAATTTTCAAAATTTTTTCCGGTTTTTGATATTGAAGCTCATATATAGGAGAATCTCGAATTTGAATTTTATAACACTCACTAAATAAGAAGTGGGTCTAAAGTTGTTCCAAAAAGTGCAATTTTCTCAAAAATAAGATTTCGCCATTGAAAACACATGACGGACTATTCAATGAATAATTTTTCAAAAAGTAAAATTTTCAAAATTTTGTCCTGTGTGTGATATTGGAGCTTATATATAGGAGAATCTCCAATTCCAATTTTATAACACTCACTAAATAAGGAGTGGGTCTAAAGTTGTTCCAAAAAGTGCAATTTTCTAAAAAATAAAAATTCCCCCATTGAAAACACATGGTGGACTATTCAATGAATAATTGTTCAAAAATTAAAATTTTCAAAATTTTTTCCCGTTTGTGATATTGAAGCTTATATATAGGAGAAACTCCAATTTCAATTTTATAACACTCACTAAATAAAAAGTGGGTCTAAAATTGTTCCAAAAAGTGCAATTTTCTAAAAAATAAAATTCAACCATTGAAAACACATGGTGGACTATTCAATGAATAATTGTTCAAAAATTAAAATTTTCAAAATTTTTTCCCGTGTGTGATATTGAAGCTTATATATAGGAGAAACTCCAATTCCAATTTTATAACACTCACTAAATAAGAAGTGGGTCTATAGTTGGTTCAAAATGTAAAATTTTCTCAAAAATAAAATTTCCCCATTGAAAACACATGGCGGACTGTTCAATGAATTATTGTTCAAAAAGTAAAATTTTCAAAATTTTTTCCGGTTTGTGATATTGAAGCTCATATATAGGAGAATCTCCTATTCGTATTTTATAACACTCACTAAATAAGAAGTGGGTCTAAAGTTGGTCCTAAAAACTGAACTTTCAAAATTTTCGTTTAAAATCTTTCCCTTGTTAACCGTTTGGATAATTTCACACTTCCAAATTTTCAAAATTTTACAATCATTTTGCAACTAGGGTAACCGAAATTATCAACCGAATCGATTTCCACATTCAAATGGTCATTAAAATGAAATTTTACTTCTCAAAATTCGGTAATTGCGAAAAAAATCTTTATATCCCTTTGAATATACATTAAACTTGCCAATCCTTAGGCATTTCTCAATTTTCTAATTTTAACCTTAATTTGTAGCCTAGGATAATAAAAGTCATCTTCCGATTTCTTTCTAATCATCAATTTGCTCATGAAATATTATTTTAGTACACAAAATCGAAGCAATGCTACGTAAAATAAAGCCTCAAAACAGTTTCTGAGCGCTTTCGTTTCAAAATTTCAACTTCTCATAGAGCTATTCAAAAATAGTTTTTTTTTGCCAAAATTTTGAAATTTGTTTGATTTTTAATGTGTTTTTGAATAAAAAAACACAATTTGGAACCATTTGTTAAAAATGAAATTTTCCATTCAAATACACTCAAAACTGAAATATTTCAAGATTTTCGAAAAATTGAATTTTTTATTTTTAGAATACTTTTTTTTAATTAAAATTTGGTACAAGAATAACTATAAAACATATATCCAACTGCAATTCGCAATTTGAAAGCATTTGAGCAATTTTCTTGAAAATACAATTCCCCATTGAAATCACATGGCGGACTATTCAATGAATAATTGTTCAAAAAGTAAAATTTTCAAAATTTTTTCCCGTTTGTGATATTGAAGCTTATATATAGGAGAAACTCCAATTTCAATTTTAAAGCACTCACTAAATAAAAAGTGGGTCTAAAGTTGTTCCAAAAAGTGCAATTTTCTAAAAAATAAAATTCAACCATTGAAAACACATGGTGGACTATTCAATGAATAATTGTTCAAAAATTAAAATTTTCAAAATTTTTTCCCGTGTGTAATATTGAAGCTTATATATAGGAGAATCACCAATACCAATTTTATAACACTTACTGAATAAGAAGTGGGTCTAAAGTTGTTCCAAAAAGTGCAATTTTCTAAAAAATAAAATTTCCCCATTGAAAACACATGTCGGACTGTTCAATGAATTATTGTTCAAAAAGTAAAATTTTCAAAATTTTTTCCGGTTTTTGATATTGAAGCTCATATATAGGAGAATCTCCAATTCCAATTTTATAACACTCACTAAATAAGAAGTGGGTCTAAAGTGGTTCCAAAAAGTGCAATTTTCTAAAAAATAAAATTTCCTTATTGAAAACACATGATGACTATTCAATGAATTATTGTTCAAAAAATAAAATTTTCAAAATTTTTTCCGGTGTGTTATATTGAAGCTTATATATAGGAGAATCTCCAATTCCAATTTTATAACACTCACTAAATAAGAAGTGGGTCTAAAGTTGTTCCAAAAAGTGCAATTTTCTCAAAAATAAGATTTCGCCATTGAAAACACATGACGGACTATTCAATGAATTATTTTTCAAAAAGTAAAATTTTCAAAATTTTTTCCTGTTTGTGATATTGAAGCTCATATATAGGAGAATCTCCTATTCGAACTTTATAACACTTAGTAAATAATTAGTGGATCTAAAGTTGGTCCTAAAAATTGAACTTTCAAAATTTCCGTTTAAAATTTTTCCCATGTTAACAGTACGGAAAATTTCACACTTCTAAATTTTCAAAATTTTACAATCATTATGCAACTAGCGTAACAGAAATTGTCATCCGAATCGATTTCCATATTCAAGTGGTTATTAAAATGAAATTTTACTACTCAAAATTCGGTTATTGCCAAAAAAATCTTTATATCCCTTTGAATATACATTAAACTTGCCAATCCTTAGGCAATTTTCCAATTCTCAATTTTCGAATTTTAACCTTAATTTGTAGCCTTGGATAATAAAAGTCATCTTCCGATTTCTTTCTGATCATCAATTTGCTCATGAAATATTATTTTAGTACACAAAATCGAAGCAATGCTACGTAAAATAAAGCCTCAAAACAGTTTCTGAGCGCTTTCTTTTCAAAATTTCAACTTCTCCTAGAGCTATTCAAAAATAGTTTTTTTTTTGCCAAAATTTTGAAATTTGTTTGATTTTTAATGTGTTTTTGAATAAAAAAACACAATTTGGAACCATTTGTTAAAAATGAAATTTTCCATTCAAATAAACTCAAAACTGAAATATTTCAAGATTTTCGAAAAATTGAATTTTTTATTTTTAGAATATTTTTTTTAATTAAAATTTGGTACAAGAATAACTATAAAACATATATCCAACTGCAATTCGCAATTTGAAAGCATTTGAGCAATTTTCTTGAAAATAAAATTCCCCATTGAAATCACATGGCGGACTATTCAATGAATAATTGTTCAGAAAGTAAAATTTTCAAAATTTTTTCCGTTTGTGATATTGAAGCTTATATATAGGAGAATCCCCATTTTCAATTTTATAACACTCACTAAATAAAAAGTGGGTCTAAAGTTGTTCCAAAAAGTGCAATTTTCTCAAAAATAAGATTTCACCATTGAAAACACATGACGGATTATTCAATGAATAATTTTTCAAAAAATAAAATTTTCAAAATTTTTTCCTCTGTGTGATATTGAAGCTTATATATAGGAGAATCTCCAATTCCAATTTTATAACACTCACTAAATAAGAAGTGCGTCTAAAGTTGGTCCTAAAAATTGAACTTTCAAAAATTTTCGTTTAAAATCTTTCCCTTGTTAACCGTTTGGAAAATTTCACACTTCCAAATTTTCAAAATTTTACAATCATTTTGCAACTAGGGTAACCGAAATTATCAACCAAATCGATTTCCACATTCAAATGGTCATTAAAATGAAATTTTACTTCTCAAAATTCGGTAATTGCCAAAAAAATCTTTATATCCCTTTGAATATACATTAAACTTGCCAATCCTAAGGCATTTCTCAATTTTCGAATTTTAACCTTAATTTGTAGCCTAGGATAATAAAAGTCATCTTCCGATTTCTTTCTGATCATCAATTTGCTCATGAAATATTATTTTAGTACACAAAATCGAAGCAATGCTACGTAAAATAAAGCCTCAAAACAGTTTCTGAGCGCTTTCGTTTCAAAATTTCAACTTCTCATAGAGCTATTCAAAAATAGTTTTTTTTTGCCAAAATTTTGAAATTTGTTTGATTTTTAATGTGTTTTTGAATAAAAAAACACAATTTGGAAGCATTTGTTAAAAATGAAATTTTCCATTCAAATACACTCAAAACTGAAATATTTCAAGATTTTCGAAAAATTGAATTTTTTATTTTTAGAATACTTTTTTTTAATTAAAATTTGGTACAAGAATAACTATAAAACATATATCCAACTGCAATTCGCAATTTGAAAGCATTTGAGCAATTTTCTTGAAAATACAATTCCCCATTGAAATCACATGGCGGACTATTCAATGAATAATTGTTCAAAAAGTAAAATTTTCAAAATTTTTTCCCGTTTGTGATATTGAAGCTTATATATAGGAGAAACTCCAATTTCAATTTTAAAGCACTCACTAAATAAAAAGTGGGTCTAAAGTTGTTCCAAAAAGTGCAATTTTCTAAAAAATAAAATTTCCCCATTGAAAACACATGTCGGACTGTTCAATGAATTATTGTTCAAAAAGTAAAATTTTCAAAATTTTTTCCGGTTTTTGATATTGAAGCTCATATATAGGAGAATCTCGAATTTGAATTTTATAACACTCACTAAATAAGAAGTGGGTCTAAAGTTGTTCCAAAAAGTGCAATTTTCTCAAAAATAAGATTTCGCCATTGAAAACACATGACGGACTATTCAATGAATAATTTTTCAAAAAGTAAAATTTTCAAAATTTTGTCCTGTGTGTGATATTGGAGCTTATATATAGGAGAATCTCCAATTCCAATTTTATAACACTCACTAAATAAGGAGTGGGTCTAAAATTGTTCCAAAAAGTGCAATTTTCTAAAAAATAAAAATTCCCCCATTGAAAACACATGGTGGACTATTCAATGAATAATTGTTCAAAAATTAAAATTTTCAAAATTTTTTCCCGTTTGTGATATTGAAGCTTATATATAGGAGAAACTCCAATTTCAATTTTATAACACTCACTAAATAAAAAGTGGGTCTAAAATTGTTCCAAAAAGTGCAATTTTCTAAAAAATAAAATTCAACCATTGAAAACACATGGTGGACTATTCAATGAATAATTGTTCAAAAATTAAAATTTTCAAAATTTTTTCCCGTGTGTGATATTGAAGCTTATATATAGGAGAAACTCCAATTCCAATTTTATAACACTCACTAAATAAGAAGTGGGTCTATAGTTGGTTCAAAATGTAAAATTTTCTCAAAAATAAAATTTCCCCATTGAAAACACATGGCGGACTGTTCAATGAATTATTGTTCAAAAAGTAAAATTTTCAAAATTTTTTCCGGTTTGTGATATTGAAGCTCATATATAGGAGAATCTCCTATTCGTATTTTATAACACTCACTAAATAAGAAGTGGGTCTAAAGTTGGTCCTAAAAACTGAACTTTCAAAATTTTCGTTTAAAATCTTTCCCTTGTTAACCGTTTGGATAATTTCACACTTCCAAATTTTCAAAATTTTACAATCATTTTGCAACTAGGGTAACCGAAATTATCAACCGAATCGATTTCCACATTCAAATGGTCATTAAAATGAAATTTTACTTCTCAAAATTCGGTAATTGCGAAAAAAATCTTTATATCCCTTTGAATATACATTAAACTTGCCAATCCTTAGGCATTTCTCAATTTTCGAATTTTAACCTTAATTTGTAGCCTAGGATAATAAAAGTCATCTTCCGATTTCTTTCTAATCATCAATTTGCTCATGAAATATTATTTTAGTACACAAAATCGAAGCAATGCTACGTAAAATAAAGCCTCAAAACAGTTTCTGAGCGCTTTCGTTTCAAAATTTCAACTTCTCATAGAGCTATTCAAAAATAGTTTTTTTTTGCCAAAATTTTGAAATTTGTTTGATTTTTAATGTGTTTTTGAATAAAAAAACACAATTTGGAACCATTTGTTAAAAATGAAATTTTCCATTCAAATACACTCAAAACTGAAATATTTCAAGATTTTCGAAAAATTGAATTTTTTATTTTTAGAATACTTTTTTTTAATTAAAATTTGGTACAAGAATAACTATAAAACATATATCCAACTGCAATTCGCAATTTGAAAGCATTTGAGCAATTTTCTTGAAAATACAATTCCCCATTGAAATCACATGGCGGACTATTCAATGAATAATTGTTCAAAAAGTAAAATTTTCAAAATTTTTTCCCGTTTGTGATATTGAAGCTTATATATAGGAGAAACTCCAATTTCAATTTTAAAGCACTCACTAAATAAAAAGTGGGTCTAAAGTTGTTCCAAAAAGTGCAATTTTCTAAAAAATAAAATTCAACCATTGAAAACACATGGTGGACTATTCAATGAATAATTGTTCAAAAATTAAAATTTTCAAAATTTTTTCCCGTGTGTAATATTGAAGCTTATATATAGGAGAATCACCAATACCAATTTTATAACACTTACTGAATAAGAAGTGGGTCTAAAGTTGTTCCAAAAAGTGCAATTTTCTAAAAAATAAAATTTCCCCATTGAAAACACATGTCGGACTGTTCAATGAATTATTGTTCAAAAAGTAAAATTTTCAAAATTTTTTCCGGTTTTTGATATTGAAGCTCATATATAGGAGAATCTCCAATTCCAATTTTATAACACTCACTAAATAAGAAGTGGGTCTAAAGTGGTTCCAAAAAGTGCAATTTTCTAAAAAATAAAATTTCCTTATTGAAAACACATGATGACTATTCAATGAATTATTGTTCAAAAAATAAAATTTTCAAAATTTTTTCCGGTGTGTTATATTGAAGCTTATATATAGGAGAATCTCCAATTCCAATTTTATAACACTCACTAAATAAGAAGTGGGTCTAAAGTTGTTCCAAAAAGTGCAATTTTCTCAAAAATAAGATTTCGCCATTGAAAACACATGACGGACTATTCAATGAATTATTTTTCAAAAAGTAAAATTTTCAAAATTTTTTCCTGTTTGTGATATTGAAGCTCATATATAGGAGAATCTCCTATTCGAACTTTATAACACTTAGTAAATAATTAGTGGATCTAAAGTTTGTCCTAAAAATTGAACTTTCAAAATTTCCGTTTAAAATTTTTCCCATGTTAACAGTACGGAAAATTTCACACTTCTAAATTTTCAAAATTTTACAATCATTATGCAACTAGCGTAACAGAAATTGTCATCCGAATCGATTTCCATATTCAAGTGGTTATTAAAATGAAATTTTACTACTCAAAATTCGGTTATTGCCAAAAAAATCTTTATATCCCTTTGAATATACATTAAACTTGCCAATCCTTAGGCAATTTTCCAATTCTCAATTTTCGAATTTTAACCTTAATTTGTAGCCTTGGATAATAAAAGTCATCTTCCGATTTCTTTCTGATCATCAATTTGCTCATGAAATATTATTTTAGTACACAAAATCGAAGCAATGCTACGTAAAATAAAGCCTCAAAACAGTTTCTGAGCGCTTTCTTTTCAAAATTTCAACTTCTCCTAGAGCTATTCAAAAATAGTTTTTTTTTTGCCAAAATTTTGAAATTTGTTTGATTTTTAATGTGTTTTTGAATAAAAAAACACAATTTGGAACCATTTGTTAAAAATGAAATTTTCCATTCAAATAAACTCAAAACTGAAATATTTCAAGATTTTCGAAAAATTGAATTTTTTATTTTTAGAATATTTTTTTTAATTAAAATTTGGTACAAGAATAACTATAAAACATATATCCAACTGCAATTCGCAATTTGAAAGCATTTGAGCAATTTTCTTGAAAATAAAATTCCCCATTGAAATCACATGGCGGACTATTCAATGAATAATTGTTCAGAAAGTAAAATTTTCAAAATTTTTTCCGTTTGTGATATTGAAGCTTATATATAGGAGAATCCCCATTTTCAATTTTATAACACTCACTAAATAAAAAGTGGGTCTAAAGTTGTTCCAAAAAGTGCAATTTTTATAAAAATAAGATTTCGCCATTGAAAACACATGACGGACTTTTCAATGAATAATTTTTCAAAAAGTAAAATTTTCAAAATTCTTTCCGGTGTGTGATATTGAAGCTCATATATAGGAGAATCTCGAATTTGAATTTTATAACACTCACTAAATAAGAAGTGGGTCTAAAGTTGTTCCAAAAAGTGCAATTTTCTCAAAAATAAGATTTCGCCATTGAAAACACATGACGGACTTTTCAATGAATAATTTTTCAAAAAGTAAAATTTTCAAAATTCTTTCCGGTGTGTGATATTGAAGCTTATATATAGGAGAATCTCCAATTCCAATTTTATAACACTCACTAAATAAGAAGTGGGTCTATAGTTGGTTCAAAATGTGCAATTTTCTCAAAAATAAAATTTCCCTATTGAAAACACATGGCGAACTGTTCAATGAATTATTGTTCAAAAAGTAAAATTTTTAAAATTTTTTCCGGTGTGTGATATTGAAGCTCCTATATAGGAGAATCTCCTATTCGAATTTTATAACACTCACTAAATAAGAAGTGGGTCTAAAGTTGGTCCTAAAAATTTAACTTTCAAAAATTTCGTTTAAAATTTTTTCCATGTTAACCGTATGGAAAATTTCACACTTCTACATTTTCAAAATTTTACAATCATTTTGCAACTAGGGTAACAGAAATTGTCATCCGAATCGATTTCCACATTCAAGTGGTTATTAAAATGAAATTTTACTTCTCAAAATTCGGTTATTGCCAAAAAAATCTTTATATCCCTTTGAATATACATTAAACTTGCCAATCCTTAGGCAATTTTCCAATTCTCAATTTTCGAATTTTAATCTTAATTTGTAGCCTAGGATAATAAAAGTCATCTTCCGATTTCTTTCTGATCATCAATTTGCTCATGAAATATTATTTTAGTACACAAAATCGAAGCAATGCTACGTAAAATAAAGCCTCAAAACAGTTTCTGAGCGCTTTCGTTTCAAAATTTCAACTTCTCATAGAGCTATTCAAAAATAGTTTTTTTTTGCCAAAATTTTGAAATTTGTTTAATTTTTAATGTGTTTTTGAATAAAAAAACACAATTTGGAACCATTTGTTAAAAATGAAATTTTCCATTCAAATACACTCAAAACTGAAATATTTCAAGATTTTCGAAAAATTGAATTTTTTATTTTTAGAATACCTTTTTTTAATTAAAATTTGTTACAAGAATAACTATAAAACATATATCCAACTGCAATTCGCAATTTGAAAGCATTTGAGCAATTTTCTAAAAAATAAAATTCCCCCATTGAAAACACATGGTGGACTATTCAATGAATAACTGTTCAAAAATTAAAATTTTCAAAATTTTTTCCCGTGTGTGATATTGAAGCTTATATATAGGAGAATCTCCAATTCCAATTTTATAACACTCACTAAATAAGAAGTGGGTCTATAGTTGGTTCAAAATGTGCAATTTTCTCAAAAATAAAATTTCCCCATTGAAAACACATGTCGGACTGTTCAATGAATTATTGTTCAAAAAGTAAAATTTTCAAAATTTTTTCCTTTTCGTGATATTGAAGCTCATATATAGGAGAATCTCGAATTTCAATTTTATAACACTCACTAAATAAGAAGTGGGTCTAAAGTTGTTCCAAAAAGTGCAATTTTCTCAAAAATAAGATTTCGCCATTGAAAACACATGACGGACTATTCAATGAATAATTTATCAAAAAGTAAAATTTTCAAAATTTGTTCCGGTGTGTGATATTGAAGCTTATATATAGGAGAATCTCCAATTCCAATTTTATAACACTCACTAAATAAGAAGTGGGTCTATAGTTGGTTCAAAATGTGCAATTTTCTCAAAAATAAAATTTCCCCATTGAAAACACATGTCGGACTGTTCAATGAATTATTGTTCAAAAAGTAAAATTTTCATATTTTTTTCCGGTTTGTGATATTGAAGCTCATATATAGGAGAATCTCGAATCCGAATTTTATAACACTCACTAAATAAGAAGTGGGTCTAAAGTTGTTCCAAAAAGTGCAATTTTCTAAAAAATAAAATTTCCCCATTGAAAACACATGGTGGACTTTTCAATGAATAATTGTTCAAAAAGTAAAATTTTCAAAATTTTTTCCCGTTTGTGATATTGAAGCTTATATATAGGAGAAACTCCAATTTCAATTTTATAACACTCACTAAATAAAAAGTGGGTCTAAAGTTGTTCCAAAAAGTGCAATTTTCTCAAAAATAAGATTTCACCATTGAAAACACATGACGGATTATTCAATGAATAATTTTTCAAAAAATAAAATTTTCAAAATTTTTTCCTCTGTGTGATATTGAAGCTTATATATAGGAGAATCTCCAATTCCAATTTTATAACACTCACTAAATAAGAAGTGCGTCTAAAGTTGGTCCTAAAAATTGAACTTTCAAAAATTTTCGTTTAAAATTTTTCCCTTGTTAACCGTTTGGAAAATTTCACACTTCCAAATTTTCAAAATTTTACAATCATTTTGCAACTAGGGTAACCGAAATTATCAACCAAATCGATTTCCACATTCAAATGGTCATTAAAATGAAATTTTACTTCTCAAAATTCGGTAATTGCCAAAAAAATCTTTATATCCCTTTGAATATACATTAAACTTGCCAATCCTAAGGCATTTCTCAATTTTCGAATTTTAACCTTAATTTGTAGCCTAGGATAATAAAAGTCATCTTCCGATTTCTTTCTGATCATCAATTTGCTCATGAAATATTATTTTAGTACACAAAATCGAAGCAATGCTACGTAAAATAAAGCCTCAAAACAGTTTCTGAGCGCTTTCGTTTCAAAATTTCAACTTCTCATAGAGCTATTCAAAAATAGTTTTTTTTTGCCAAAATTTTGAAATTTGTTTGATTTTTAATGTGTTTTTGAATAAAAAAACACAATTTGGAAGCATTTGTTAAAAATGAAATTTTCCATTCAAATACACTCAAAACTGAAATATTTCAAGATTTTCGAAAAATTGAATTTTTTATTTTTAGAATACTTTTTTTTAATTAAAATTTGGTACAAGAATAACTATAAAACATATATCCAACTGCAATTCGCAATTTGAAAGCATTTGAGCAATTTTCTTGAAAATACAATTCCCCATTGAAATCACATGGCGGACTATTCAATGAATAATTGTTCAAAAAGTAAAATTTTCAAAATTTTTTCCCGTTTGTGATATTGAAGCTTATATATAGGAGAAACTCCAATTTCAATTTTAAAGCACTCACTAAATAAAAAGTGGGTCTAAAGTTGTTCCAAAAAGTGCAATTTTCTAAAAAATAAAATTCAACCATTGAAAACACATGGTGGACTATTCAATGAATAATTGTTCAAAAATTAAAATTTTCAAAATTTTTTCCCGTGTGTAATATTGAAGCTTATATATAGGAGAATCTCCAATACCAATTTTATAACACTTACTGAATAAGAAGTGGGTCTAAAGTTGTTCCAAAAAGTGCAATTTTCTAAAAAATAAAATTTCCCCATTGAAAACACATGTCGGACTGTTCAATGAATTATTGTTCAAAAAGTAAAATTTTCAAAATTTTTTCCGGTTTTTGATATTGAAGCTCATATATAGGAGAATCTCGAATTTGAATTTTATAACACTCACTAAATAAGAAGTGGGTCTAAAGTTGTTCCAAAAAGTGCAATTTTCTCAAAAATAAGATTTCGCCATTGAAAACACATGACGGACTATTCAATGAATAATTTTTCAAAAAGTAAAATTTTCAAAATTTTGTCCTGTGTGTGATATTGGAGCTTATATATAGGAGAATCTCCAATTCCAATTTTATAACACTCACTAAATAAGGAGTGGGTCTAAAGTTGTTCCAAAAAGTGCAATTTTCTAAAAAATAAAAATTCCCCCATTGAAAACACATGGTGGACTATTCAATGAATAATTGTTCAAAAATTAAAATTTTCAAAATTTTTTCCCGTTTGTGATATTGAAGCTTATATATAGGAGAAACTCCAATTTCAATTTTATAACACTCACTAAATAAAAAGTGGGTCTAAAATTGTTCCAAAAAGTGCAATTTTCTAAAAAATAAAATTCAACCATTGAAAACACATGGTGGACTATTCAATGAATAATTGTTCAAAAATTAAAATTTTCAAAATTTTTTCCCGTGTGTGATATTGAAGCTTATATATAGGAGAAACTCCAATTCCAATTTTATAACACTCACTAAATAAGAAGTGGGTCTATAGTTGGTTCAAAATGTAAAATTTTCTCAAAAATAAAATTTCCCCATTGAAAACACATGGCGGACTGTTCAATGAATTATTGTTCAAAAAGTAAAATTTTCAAAATTTTTTCCGGTTTGTGATATTGAAGCTCATATATAGGAGAATCTCCTATTCGTATTTTATAACACTCACTAAATAAGAAGTGGGTCTAAAGTTGGTCCTAAAAACTGAACTTTCAAAATTTTCGTTTAAAATCTTTCCCTTGTTAACCGTTTGGATAATTTCACACTTCCAAATTTTCAAAATTTTACAATCATTTTGCAACTAGGGTAACCGAAATTATCAACCGAATCGATTTCCACATTCAAATGGTCATTAAAATGAAATTTTACTTCTCAAAATTCGGTAATTGCGAAAAAAATCTTTATATCCCTTTGAATATACATTAAACTTGCCAATCCTTAGGCATTTCTCAATTTTCGAATTTTAACCTTAATTTGTAGCCTAGGATAATAAAAGTCATCTTCCGATTTCTTTCTAATCATCAATTTGCTCATGAAATATTATTTTAGTACACAAAATCGAAGCAATGCTACGTAAAATAAAGCCTCAAAACAGTTTCTGAGCGCTTTCGTTTCAAAATTTCAACTTCTCATAGAGCTATTCAAAAATAGTTTTTTTTTGCCAAAATTTTGAAATTTGTTTGATTTTTAATGTGTTTTTGAATAAAAAAACACAATTTGGAACCATTTGTTAAAAATGAAATTTTCCATTCAAATACACTCAAAACTGAAATATTTCAAGATTTTCGAAAAATTGAATTTTTTATTTTTAGAATACTTTTTTTTAATTAAAATTTGGTACAAGAATAACTATAAAACATATATCCAACTGCAATTCGCAATTTGAAAGCATTTGAGCAATTTTCTTGAAAATACAATTCCCCATTGAAATCACATGGCGGACTATTCAATGAATAATTGTTCAAAAAGTAAAATTTTCAAAATTTTTTCCCGTTTGTGATATTGAAGCTTATATATAGGAGAAACTCCAATTTCAATTTTAAAGCACTCACTAAATAAAAAGTGGGTCTAAAGTTGTTCCAAAAAGTGCAATTTTCTAAAAAATAAAATTCAACCATTGAAAACACATGGTGGACTATTCAATGAATAATTGTTCAAAAATTAAAATTTTCAAAATTTTTTCCCGTGTGTAATATTGAAGCTTATATATAGGAGAATCACCAATACCAATTTTATAACACTTACTGAATAAGAAGTGGGTCTAAAGTTGTTCCAAAAAGTGCAATTTTCTAAAAAATAAAATTTCCCCATTGAAAACACATGTCGGACTGTTCAATGAATTATTGTTCAAAAAGTAAAATTTTCAAAATTTTTTCCGGTTTTTGATATTGAAGCTCATATATAGGAGAATCTCGAATTTGAATTTTATAACACTCACTAAATAAGAAGTGGGTCTAAAGTTGTTCCAAAAAGTGCAATTTTCTCAAAAATAAGATTTCGCCATTGAAAACACATGACGGACTATTCAATGAATAATTGTTCAAAAATTAAAATTTTCAAAATTTTTTCCCGTTTGTGATATTGAAGCTTATATATAGGAGAAACTCCAATTTCAATTTTATAACACTCACTAAATAAAAAGTGGGTCTAAAGTTGTTCCAAAAAGTGCAATTTTCTAAAAAATAAAATTCAACCATTGAAAACACATGGTGGACTATTCAATGAATAATTGTTCAAAAATTAAAATTTTCAAAATTTTTTCCCGTGTGTGATATTGAAGCTTATATATAGGAGAAACTCCAATTCCAATTTTATAACACTCACTAAATAAGAAGTGGGTCTATAGTTGGTTCAAAATGTAAAATTTTCTCAAAAATAAAATTTCCCCATTGAAAACACATGGCGGACTGTTCAATGAATTATTGTTCAAAAAGTAAAATTTTCAAAATTTTTTCCGGTTTGTGATATTGAAGCTCATATATAGGAGAATCTCCTATTCGAATTTTATAACACTCACTAAATAAGAAGTGGGTCTAAAGTTGGTCCTAAAAACTGAACTTTCAAAATTTTCGTTTAAAATTTTTCTCATGTTAACAGTATGGAAAATTTCACACTTCTAAATTTTCAAAATTTTACAATCATTTTGCAACTAGGGTAACAGAAATTGTCATCCGAATCGATTTCCACATTCAAGTGGTTATTAAAATGAAATTTTACTTCTCAAAATTCGGTTATTGCCAAAAAAATCTTTATATCCCTTTGAATATACATAAAACTTGCCAATCCTTAGGCAATTTTCCAATTCTCAATTTTCGAATTTTAACCTTAATTTGTAGCCTAGGATAATAAAAGTCATCTTCCGATTTCTTTCTGATCATCAATTTGCTCTTGAAATATTATTTTAGTACACAAAATCGAAGCAATGCTACGTAAAATAAAGCCTCAAAACAGTTTCTGAGCGCTTTCGTTTCAAAATTTCAACTTCTCATAGAGCTATTCAAAAATAGGTTTTTTTTGCCAAAATTTTGAAATTTGTTTGATTTTTAATCTGTTTTTGAATAAAAAAACACAATTTGGAACCATTTGTTAAAAATGAAATTTTCCATTCAAATACACTCAAAACTGAAATATTTCAAGATTTTCGAAAAATTGAATTTTTTATTTTTAGAATACTTTTTTTAATTAAAATTTGGTACAAGAATAACTATAAAACATATATCCACTGCAATTCGCTATTTGAAAGCATTTGAGCAATTTTCTCGAAAATACAATTCCCCATTGAAATCACATGGCGGACTATTCAATGAATAATTGTTCAAAAAGGAAAATTTTCAAAATTTTGTCCCGTTTGTGATATTAAAGCTTATATATAGGAGAATATCCAATTCCAATTTTATAACACTCACTAAATAAAAAGTGGGTCTAAAGTTGTTCCAAAAAGTGCAATTTTCTAAAAAATAAAATTCCCCATTGAAAACACATGGTGGACTATTCAATGAATAATTGTTCAAATATTAAAATTTTCAAAATTTTTTCCCATTTGTGATATTGAAGCTTATATATAGGAGAATCTCCAATTCGAATTTTATAACACTCACTAAATAAGAAGTGGGTCTAAAGTTGGTCCAAAAAGTGCAATTTTCTTAAAAATAAAATTTCCACATCGAAAACACATGGCGGACTGTTCAATGAATTATTGTTCAAAAAGTAAAATTTTCAAAATGTTTTCCGGTGTGTGATATTGAAGCTTATATATAGGAGAATCTCCAATTCCAATTTTATAACACTCACTAAATAAGAAGTGGGTCTATAGTTGGTACAAAATGTAAAATTTTCTCAAAAATAAAATTTCCCCATTGAAAACACATGGAGGACTGTTCAATGAATTATTGTTCAAAATGTAAAATTTTCAAAATTTTTTCCGGTTTGTGATATTGAAGCTCATATATAGGAGAATCTCCTATTCGAATTTTATAACACTCACTAAATAAGAAGTGGGTCTAAAGTTGGTCCTAAAAATTGAACTTTCAAAATTTTCGTTTAAAATTTTTCCCATGTTAACCGTTTGGAAAATTTCACACTTCCAAATTTTCAAAATTTTACAATCATTTTGCAACTAGGGTAACCGAAATTATCAACCGAATCGATTTCCACATTCAAATGGTCATTAAAATGAAATTTTACTTCTCAAAATTCGGTAATTGCGAAAAAAATCTTTATATCCCTTTGAATATACATTAAACTTGCCAATCCTTAGGCATTTCTCAATTTTCGAATTTTAACCTTAATTTGTAGCCTAGGATAATAAAAGTCATCTTCCGATTTCTTTCTGATCATCAATTTGCTCATGAAATATTATTTTAGTACACAAAATCGAAGCAATGCTACGTAAAATAAAGCCTCAAAACAGTTTCTGAGTGCTTTCTTTTCAAAATTTCAACTTCTCCTAGAGCTATTCAAAAATAGTTTTTTTTTTGCCAAAATTTTGAAATTTGTTTGATTTTTAATGTGTTTTTGAATAAAAAAACACAATTTGGAACCATTTGTTAAAAATGAAATTTTCCATTCAAATACACTCAAAACTGAAATATTTCAAGATTTTCGAAAAATTGAATTTTTTATTTTTAGAATATTTTTTTTAATTAAAATTTGGTACAAGAATAACTATAAAAAATATATATCCAACTGCAATTCGCAATTTGAAAGCGTTTGAGCAATTTTCTTGAAAATACAATTCCCCATTGAAAACACATGGCAGACTGTTCAATGAATTATTGTTCAAAAAGTAAAATTTTCAAAATTTTTTCCGGTGTGTGATATTGAAGCTCATATATAGGTGAATCTCCAATCCGAATTTTATAACACTCACTAAATAAGAAGTGGGTCTAAAGTTGTTCCAAAAAGTGCAATTTTCTAAAAAATAAAATTTCCCCATTGAAAACACATGGCGGACTTTTAAATGAATAATTGTTCAAAAAGTAAAATTTTCAAAATTTTTTCCCGTTTGTGATATTGAAGCTTATATATAGGAGAAACTCCAATTTCAATTTTATAACACTCACTAAATAAAAAGTGGGTCTAAAGTTGTTCCAAAAAGTGCAATTTTCTAAAAAATAAAATTCAACCATTGAAAACACATGATGACTATTCAATGAATAAATTTCCAAAAAGAAAAATTTTCAAAATGTTTTCCCGTGTGTGATATTGAAGCTTATATATAGGAGAATCTCCAATTCGAATTTTATAACACTCACTAAATAAGAAGTGGGTCTAAAGTTGGTCCAAAAAGTGCAATTTTCTTAAAAATAAAATTTCCACATCGAAAACACATGGCGGACTGTTCAATGAATTATTGTTCAAAAAGTAAAATTTTTAAAATTTTTTCCCGTTTGTGATATTGAAGCTTATATATAGGAGAAACTCCAATTTCAATTTTATAACACTCACTAAATAAAAAGTGGGTCTAAAGTTGTTCCAAAAAGTGCAATTTTCTAAAAAATAAAATTCCCCCATTGAAAACACATGGTCAACTATTCAATGAATAATTGTTCAAAAATTAAAATTTTCAAAATTTTTTCCCGTGTGAGATATTGAAGCTTATATATAGGAGAATCTCCAATTAAAATTTTATAACACTCACTAAATAAGAAGTAGGTCTATAGTTGGTACAAAATGTTAAATTTTCTCAAAAATAAAATTTCCCCATTGAAAACACATGTCGGACTGTTCAATGAATTATTGTTCAAAAAGTAAAATTTTCAAAATTTTTTCCGGTTTGTGATATTGAAGCTCATATATAGGAGAATCTCGAATTTGAATTTTATAACACTATATAAATAAGAAGTGGGTCTGAAGTTGGTCCTAAAAATTGAACTTTCAAAATTTTCGTTTAAAATTATTCCCATGTTAACCGTAAGGAAAATTTCACACTTCTAAATTTTCAAAATTTTACAATCATTTTGCAACTAGGGTAACAGAAATTGTCATCGAAATCGATTTCCACATTCAAGTGGTTATTAAAATGAAATTTTACTTCTCAAAATTCGGTTATTGCCAAAAAATCTTTATATCCCTTTGAATATACATTAAACTTGCCAATCCTTAGGCAATTTTCCAATTCTCAATTTTCGAATTTTAATCTTAATTTGTAGCCTAGGATAATACAAGTCATCTTCCGATTTCTTTCTGATCATCAATTTGCTCATGAAATATTATTTTAGTACACAAAATCGAAGCAATGCTACGTAAAATAAAGCCTCAAAACAGTTTCTGAGCGCTTTCGTTTCAAAATTTCAACTTCTCATAGAGCTATTCAAAAATAGTTTTTTTTTGCCAAAATTTTGAAATTTGTTTGATTTTTAATGTGTTTTTGAATAAAAAAACACAATTTGGAACCATTTGTTAAAAATGAAATTTTCCATTCAAATACACTCAAAACTGAAATATTTCAAGATTTTCGAAAAATTTAATTTTTTATTTTTAGAATACTTTTTTTTAATTAGAATTTGGTACAAGAATAACTATAAAACATATATCCAACTGCAATTCGCAATTTGAAAGCATTTGAGCAATTTTCTTGAAAATACAATTCCCCATTGAAAACACATGGCGGACTGTTCAATGAATTATTGTTCAAAAAGTAAAATTTTCAAAATTTTTTCCGGTTTGTGATATTGAAGCTCATATATAGGAGAATCTCCAATTCGAATTTTATAACACTCACTAAATAAGAAGTGGGTCTTAAGTTGGTCCTAAAAACTGAACTTTCAAAATTTTCGTTTAAAATTTTTCTCATGTTAACAGTCTGGAAAATTTCACACTTCTAAATTTTCAAAATTTTACAATCATTTTGCAACTAGGGTAACAGAAATTGTCATCGAAATCGATTTCCACATTCAAGTGGTTATTAAAATGAAATTTTACTTCTCAAAATTCGGTTATTGCCAAAAAATCTTTATATCCCTTTGAATATACATTAAACTTGCCAATCCTTAGGCAATTTTCCAATTCTCAATTTTCGAATTTTAATCTTAATTTGTAGCCTAGGATAATACAAGTCATCTTCCGATTTCTTTCTGATCATCAATTTGCTCATGAAATATTATTTTAGTACACAAAATCGAAGCAATGCTACGTAAAATAAAGCCTCAAAACAGTTTCTGAGCGCTTTCGTTTCAAAATTTCAACTTCTCATAGAGCTATTCAAAAATAGTTTTTTTTTGCCAAAATTTTGAAATTTGTTTGATTTTTAATGTGTTTTTGAATAAAAAAACACAATTTGGAACCATTTGTTAAAAATGAAATTTTCCATTCAAATACACTCAAAACTGAAATATTTCAAGATTTTCGAAAAATTTAATTTTTTATTTTTAGAATACTTTTTTTTAATTAAAATTTGGTACAAGAATAACTATAAAACATATATCCAACTGCAATTCGCAATTTGAAAGCATTTGAGCAATTTTCTTGAAAATACAATTCCCCATTGAAATCACATGGCGGACTGTTCAATGAATTATTGTTCAAAAAGTAAAATTTTCAAAATTTTTTCCCATTTGTGATATTGAAGCTTATATACAGGAGAATCTCCAATTCCAATTTTATAACACTCACTAAATAAGGAGTGGGTCTGAAGTTGGTCCAAAAAGTGCAATTTTCTCAAAAATAAAATTTCCACATCGAAAACACATGGCGGACTGTTCAATGAATTATTGTTCAAAAAGTAAAATTTTCAAAATTTTTTCCCATTTGTGATATTGAAGCTTATATATAGGAGAATCTCCAATTCCAATTTTATAACACTCACTAAATAAGGAGTGGGTCTAAAGTTGTTCCAAAAAGTGCAATTTTCTAAAAAATAAAAATTCCCCCATTGAAAACACATGGTGGACTATTCAATGAATAATTGTTCAAAAATTAAAATTTTAAAAATTTTTTGCCGTGTGTGATATTGAAGCTTATATATAGGAGAATCTAAAATTCCAATTTTATAACACTTACTAAATAAGAAGTGGGTCTAAAGTTGTTCCAAAAAGTGCAATTTTCTAAAAAATAAAATTTCCCCATTGAAAGCACATGTCGGACTGTTCAATGAATTATTGTTCAAAAAGTAAAATTTTCAAAATTTTTTCCGGTTTGTGATATTGAAGCTCATATATAGGAGAATTTCGAATTTGAATTTTATAACACTCACTAAATAAGAAGTGGGTCTAAAGTTGTTCCAAAAAGTGCAATTTTCTCAAAAATAAGATTTCGCCATTGAAAACACATGACGGACTATTCAATGAATAATTTTTCAAAAAGTAAAATTTTCAAAATTTTGTCCTGTAAGTGATATTGAAGCTTATACATAGGAGAATCTCCAATTCCAATTTTGTAACACTCACTAAATAAGAAGTGGGTCGAATGTTGTTCCAAAAAGTGCAATTTTCCCAAAAATATAATTCCCCCATTGAAAACACATTATGACTATTCAATGAATAAATTTTCAAAAAGAAAAATTTCAAAATGTTTTCCCGTGTGTGATATTGAAGCTTATATATAGGAGAATCTCCAATTCGAATTTTATAACACTCACTAAATTAGAGGTGGGTCTAAAGTTGGTCCAAAAAGTGCAATTTTCTTAAAAATAAAATTTCCACATTGAAAACACATGACGGACTATTCAATGAATAATTTTTCAAAAAGTAAAATTTTCAAAATTTTTTCCTGTGTGTGATATTGAAGCTTATATATAGGAGAATCTCCAATTCGAATTTTATAACACTCACTAAATAAAAAGTGGGTCTAAAGTTGTTCCAAAAAGTGCAATTTTCTAAAAAATAAAATTCAACCATTGAAAACACATGGTGGACTATTCAATAAATAATTGTTCAAAAATTAAAATTTTCAAAATTTTTTCCCATTCGTGATATTGAAGCTTATATATAGGAGAATCTCCAATTCCAATTTTATAACACTCACTAAATAAGAAGTAGGTCTAATGTTGTTCCAAAAAGTGCAATTTTCCAAAAAATATAATTCCCCTATTGAAAACACATGATGACTATTCAATGAATAAATTTCCAAAAAGAAAAATTTTCAAAATGTTTTCCCGTATGTGATATTGAAGCTTATATATAGGAGAAACTCCAATTTCAATTTTATAACACTCACTAAATAAGAAGTGGGTCTAAAGTTGTTCCAAAAAGTGCAATTTTCTCAAAAATAAGATTTCACCAATGAAAACACATGACGGACTATTTAAGGAATAATTTTTCAAAAAGTAAAATTTTCAAAATTTTTTCCTGTGTGTGATATTGAAGCTTATATATAGGAGAATCTCCAATTCCAATTTTATAACACTCACTAAATAAGAAGTGGGTCTAAAGTTGTTCCAAAAAGTGCAATTTTCTCAAAAATAAAATTTCCTCATCGAAAACACATGGCGGACTGTTCAATGAATTATTGTTCAAAAAGTAAAATTTTCTAAATTTTTTCCGGTTTGTGATATTGAAGCTCATATATAGGAGAATCTCCAATTCGAATTTTATAACACTCACTGAATAAGAAGTGCGTCTAAAGTTGGTCCTAAAAATTGAACTTTCAAAATTTTCGTTTAAAATTTTTCCCTTGTTAACCGTTTGGAAAATTTCACACTTCCAAATTTTCACAATTTTACAATCATTTTGCAACTAGGGTAACCGAAATTATCAACCGAATCGATTTCCACATTCAAATGGTCATTAAAATGAAATTTTACTTCTCAAAATTCGGTAATTGCCAAAAAAAATTTTATATCCCTTTGAATATACATTAAACTTGCCAATCCTTAGGCATTTCTCAATTTTCGAATTTTAACCTTAATTTGTAGCCTAGGATAATAAAAGTCATCTTCCGATTTCTTTCTGATCATCAATTTGCTCATGAAATATTATTTTAGTACACAAAATCGAAGCAATGCTACGTAAAATAAAGCCTCAAAACAGTTTCTGAGCGCTTTCGTTTCAAAATTTCAACTTCTCATAGAGCTATTCAAAAATAGTTTTTTTTTGCCAAAATTTTGAAATTTGTTTGATTTTTAATGTGTTTTTGAATAAAAAAACACAATTTGGAACCATTTGTTAAAAATGAAATTTTCCATTCAAATACACTCAAAACTGAAATATTTCAAGATTTTCGAAAAATTTAATTTTTTATTTTTAGAATACTTTTTTTTAATTAAAATTTGGTACAAGAATAACTATAAAACATATATCCAACTGCAATTCGCAATTTGAAAGCATTTGAGCAATTTTCTTGAAAATACAATTCCCCATTGAAAACACATGGCGGACTGTTCAATGAATTATTGTTCAAAAAGTAAAATTTTCAAAATTTTTTCCTGTTTGTGATATTGAAGCTCATATATAGGAGAATCTCCAATTCGAATTTTATAACACTCACTAAATAAGAAGTGGGTCTAAAGTTGGTCCTAAAAACTGAACTTTCAAAATTTTCGTTTAAAATTTTTCTCATGTTAACAGTATGGAAAATTTCACACTTCTAAATTTTCAAAATTTTACAATCATTTTGCAACTAGGGTAACAGAAATTGTCATCGGAATCGATTTCCACATTCAAGTGGTTATTAAAATGAAATTTTACTTCTCAAAATTCGGTTATTGCCAAAAAATCTTTATATCCCTTTGAATATACATTAAACTTGCCAATCCTTAGGCAATTTTCCAATTCTCAATTTTCGAATTTTAATCTTAATTTGTAGCCTAGGATAATACAAGTCATCTTCCGATTTCTTTCTGATCATCAATTTGCTCATGAAATATTATTTTAGTACACAAAATCGAAGCAATGCTACGTAAAATAAACCCTCAAAACAGTTTCTGAGCGCTTTCGTTTCAAAATTTCAACTTCTCATAGAGCTATTCAAAAATAGTTTTTTTTGGCCAAAATTTTAAAATTTGTTTGATTTTTAATGTGTTTTTGAATAAAAAAACACAATTTGGAACCATTTGTTAAAAATGAAATTTTCCATTCAAATACACTCAAAACTGAAATATTTCAAGATTTTCGAAAAATTGAATTTTTTATTTTTAGAATACTTTT